>JAARMF010002694.1:0-23228 GCA_022844705.1 Toxascaris leonina
GGGAGGAATGAAGCATTCGAAAGATGCCAAAATCCGACCCACAAATTTCCTTTAAATTTGAAGGCGGTGTTATCGAAAAATTTCCTTCAATAATTATGACTGTATTCAGGCGTGATAATGTTCTCGTTCGACCGCTTCCTCTCTTCTGAACCAATTTCTCCGATAATGCACCATTTTGTTGATAAAACCGAGAGGTTTTCCCTTATGCAAATCGTGTCCCAGCAGCTGAATGCTCCTAATACACTTGGGAATGCGTGCTATGCGCGTAGCCTATGGCGACAGAAGGCACATTCGTAAAGGCGTTGCATAAAGAAAAAACGATAGAGAGGATTCTTTCATTGTATCTGTGCTTCAAAATTTAACAAAGTGAGGAATGAACGTTCGGATTTGTTTTTAGGTAGATGATGTCTTCTTCGAAGGAGATACGTGGCCTGAAAGCAGAAAATGTGAAATTCGAACTGCACAATGGTGAGGTGGAAGAATCGAGAGCTAGCAGTGGCATCAGTTATAAAAAAGGACGCCGTCGGATCCTTTCACTCTCCGTTCCTCGTATGTTTTTTGCCTCTCCTACTTACCCAAGAGGGAAAACTGGCCGTGGGCATTAGACGGTTCGTGATTAATGATGCTTGTTTCAACTGTGGGCAGTCTAAAACCTTTTTTACAAAGGTGCATTGAAAACAGTGTTTCATGACACAAGGAATTGCTTCCGCAGAATACTTCTGCGGACAGGGGCTATGAAGTAATGCCGCAATACAGAATATGTAGCGATGTCAAGGAAAGTGTTTTCTTATTCCTGATTAATTTCCTTTCTTTCCATTTTTTTGGTGGTGGTGGTCACTTCATTAAGGTCTTCAACAAAAGTGCCCTAATTTTTCGTAAAACTTTTCCTATTTTGGAGGTAAGTACATCGCGGTCGTACATGAGCCGTTGAGCAAGTTGCGGTCGTACATGAGCCGTACATACCGCGTGGGTCCTCAGACCCACGCGGTACAGAAAAATGAAATTCGAGATTGAACTTACTGCCCGTTCTCTCATCTTCCATCGCTACCCTCATACAGAGCAGCATGTGATGACCGCTGATGAACGTCATCTTTTCTTGTTGAGTTTGCTCGCCTTCAAAATTTTTATTTCACTTCTTTCGCAACGTCTTACAGTGCAGATGCGTGATTCTTGAAGGTGGAAGATTTTATGACTTATTCTAATGTTTAATATCATTCCATTTTGTGCGTAAGAAAAATTTTATGAAGAATCGCCTTCATGTCCTGCTGTCTCAATACCGCAGAGGTTTCATGTAAAGGTTTCATTAAAACTTGCTCAGATCAATAATTTATCTCCCTTTTCGATGTTTTTTTTTCCAGTTTCCAAGAAATATTGCAGTGTACAGCAACGAGTGGAGTTGCGTTGTGCGAAAGGCCATAGGTTCAGATTGTTCAAATAAGATTCGTTTTCACCTTTGGTTGGCAATCGGAATGAATGTGATAGTGACCAGGGTTGATGCGGATATGCCGACAAGCAATTTTAGGATTCGGTTTTTTTTTGTTATATTGACCACATAGGTTATTAGCTGATTTTCAGATGTGGCATTCTTTTTGCAAACATTTGGCGAATTGTTTGAAAATTACGACCACCGCATCCCTCCAGTCTTTTCAGTGCAAAAGCTTAGAAACATTTAAGCGGAACAGTGCCTCTGGTGATGGATCGACGGCACAGCCAAATCGCGACTGAAAGTCGTGGACAAGTTGTGGTTGTATGTTAACTGTTTTCGGTTGGTCTTAATTCAGTTGGGCCCACTCGCATAGATCATTCTAGTTCCTTACGACACCGGGTGATCGGGGCGTTTAGAAGAATGGGGATTATCTGTGGCAAGTGTACTCTGCTCGCACTGTCTTCAGTGTTTTATCTTTGCCCCTTCCGCGATGAATTCAAAAACAAATCATACTGTTTCCTTCCGCTCTTGCTTACGTCATCCAGATCACTTTATTGGAAGCATTACCAGACTTGTGGCAGCCAATGAGAAGTAGCGAAGTGAAACCCTATTTTCATACGTGGAGGGCGATACTTGAAGAGAAAGAGTGCTAACGACAGGAGGCGTGTCGGTGCGTCTCAGTTGTTTGTATATCAGGGAAGGAATTTTGAAATAAAAAACGCATTTAGAAATGAACCGAACTACCAAGCCGTTGTTTCGTATCAGGAGTTATCTGTCGTAAGCGATGAACAGTTATCTCGAAAGTAACGAAAGGAACGGAGGATAAGAAAGAAAGGGGGGGGGTGTAGAGGTAAAGGGAGGGAGCTAAGTGGAGGTTGGCGATACGCCATTTACTTTATGCTAACATCAAGCATTTTAAGCAACACGTTTTCGCGTGATCGATTCAGGTTACATAATACTCCTTCCAGCGTGATATCCATTTGCCTACTTCCGTCTTTGCGAGCTTCACGCAAGCAGGCGGTAGGAAGTTGAACATCATGCAACAGCCGTTTTCATAAGGGATTGTTGAAGTTAGTGCCATAACCAAAGGCGTTATGCTTGCAGAATTGCGGCAGATTGTCAAAAACGCGCAAAGTCTGCAAACTCGCTGCCCAGTTCTCCAACGAGTGCATCGTTCAGACTCCCCCCTCCCGCTTTAAAGCGGAGAAGTGGTTTGCCTCACTCCATCCCTCGCTACATACAGGTTGGGTTTTTACGTATGCAGCGGTATTTGGGACTTCTGAGACCTTTGCCATCAGATGAGCTTAGCTGAAAGTGACTGAGGGAAGGGAGGTTGAAAGGTGTTCGAACGGCACCGAGAAAATCTATAACTAACGTTCATGTGCCTTTTTTTTCACAGAGTCAAGGCATCGTCTCTTGACATATCACAGACTCTGTAAACCGCTGCTCTTAGTGTAGGTCCTAATTTTCCAATGGCGGTTTACGTGGTAAACGTGGACGGCTCACTCATGCATCGGAAAAGATTCAGCGCGATCAATTTTGACCACAGCAGCGCGGGCGGAAGTACCGAAGCCAGTAAGATGCTTACGCGAATGAGATGAGGAGGTAGCTCAGACGTTGTGGGAAATGTTTGCCTTTCAAGTACATGTTCGTTAAACTTGATAATCACACTGCTGCTGTGCTGAAAATGAGCTGTTAAAGGCTAAGTCTGCTTAAGTTGTTTCAAAGAAATTTTCTGTCATTCACTACGTCTGCAGCGTGAGCGTGAAATCTTTCGGACGTAATTCCAAAAAACTTCGCTTTCTATGATAATTTCATGATATTTGAGCGTCAACATCTGAAAGCCAGCAATCTCCAGGCAAATTTGATCCGTTTGAATGAATTGGAAACGAAAGTTTCTGAAACTGAATTTTGAAAAGTTAACCAGAAATACGCGTTGAGCGGCAGTTGAGCCGTAACTTCATTAATATGTCAGCGGCACGTTGTTTCGCTCTGATGACGTTAAAGAGGAGCTACAAGACTTGTTTCACACCTATAAAAGTTCTGTCGTTGGAGAGGCTCTGAGGTAAAAAGGCCTCTGTGAAACGCAGTGGCAACTAAAGTTATCGTGCCTTCAGAAGCCTCAGCAGTGCATTCATGCGAAGGATAACTGTTCCAAATCGATGTAGAATCTCTTCCGATCTCCCTCACTAGTGATCTTCCCACTGCAAATTCTTCATTTTCTGTACGTCATTTCATTGTACTGCTTTCCGGTGAAGAGCGGTGAGCCCTGCCTGTCTGCCCTGCTGTGACATCGAAAATCGCACCTCTCCCTTCCAATAAATTTTGCTCCTTAAAAATCTTTATAAGCTTGTCACTTTGTCTGTTCCAGTTAGGAGAGTGGGTAAATAATGAGCAGAATATGCAACGATTTCTAGTGAAATGCTTCTGGCAGTGTATTGATGTTTGAAGTGAGGTTGTTGAGAAATAAATGCGGCTGTAAGGCGCTTTGCTTAGTTGATGCTGAGCTGTAATGTCATGAAGCGTTAATATTGTGTAATACATTGTTAGCGTCACGCCTAGCAGCCATTCATCTTGTTTGCAATGCAATTCGACAGTTCATGAACGCATCAAGAAGCTTCAATAAAACAATAGGTGAAATGTAAGTAACAAGATGCATACACTGACGAGAGGTGGTCTTTCTTGAGAATTGAAGTGACACCCAACAGTTCACAATTTGATTTGCATGTTTTCGGCGTTCAATGGCACCATACGTTGTCTCAGTCATCACGTCATCGAGGTGGCACCACATCTCGCTTGTGCAGCACTATTGCTTCTTATCTCAGGGTTCTTTTTTCACGCTTTCCACCTCATCGTTTGTCGCCTCATTGTAAACATATGTGATGCTTTTTATCTCTTCTCGTATCGTCGCTCACACGAAAGTGCGTATGTTGCTGATAAGTGCATTGTGAGAGGTTGAGGTGATTGCTTAAGGTCAGAACTGTCTAGAGATGTGTTGTCGTTCTTTCTGTCAATCATGTTTGCTCATGCCGGATTAAGCCGTTTCTCCGCAATGACTGCTCATTTCATGATGTTCTTTCTGATCGATTTTGATTCACTGGAGTGCTATAGTTCTGCACGGTATGTTCTGTTGTGGTGCTATTCAGTTGGCGTGAAAAGTGCAGTTGCTTCTATGACGGTATGAGAAGACAGTCGATCAGCATCCTTCTTTCACACCACTTTTCTCAATTGTACACTCACCACTCATTTCCAACGCTTATCTCCTTTAAACTTTGTTGCAGTTTATAATATAAGCCATCTGGCTGTTTTTTTCCAGTGTTGTAAGCGTGATTCGCAAATATTCTCGCTGCTGTTCCGCAACTGGTTGTATCCTTTAAGAAGATCGGGCCAGTATACTGTTAGGGTGATGTGCAACTGCAACTGAGCAATATTATTTCACTTGCAGGGTATTCTAAAATCTTTATGAATTGCAGTTAGGGAATGCGGTTCCGCTTTTAAGATGGGAATGAGTGCAAAACTAAACCATCGCAAAGTGAGGTGTTTTTTTTCGCGCTTTGAAATAACTTCATCAACTGTTGATGCCAGTGAAAGATCGAAACTTTTCAGCGAAGCTGTTCACAAGAAGCCAACTCGGAGCAGGGTCTGGAGGAGAGGGGGAGGGGGGGGGGGGCGTGGGGGGAGAGCCATGATAGCTCTGCAGCCTTTACGCATGCTGCAGTGATAACAGGTGAATCCCTCCTTTCCATTATTATTGACATGCGGGCTTCAAGTTTCCGAAGATAAAGTAACTCTTGTGCGCTTCTTGGCAAAACTTCCTTCGGTCATAGTTCACACGCATCACGTTATAGTCTTTCTCATTTAATCGTTTTTGTAAAATACTGTTTATCTTCAATATTTACTGAAATTTTAAGAAACAACACACAGTGATCAGTTATCTTATGTAATTGAAAGTCACGTTTAGTATGTGCATGTACGTTTCGAAGACGTTCAACACTAGGTGCATTTGACATGTATTGCTTTGTTCGGCTGTCTCTGCATTACTAAGCCTGTTTGGGATGTTATGTTATGTTTCTAGTATTACTTCAATATTTTAACTCCCCCTTCGCTATCCGTAGTGAATCGTTTTTGTCTTTAAGTGTCTTGGACAATTTTGTTTACGAGTGTATGCAGAGGCTTCTTCAAAAGATCGATTCATTCTTGTAAAGTTTCCTTCAGCATAAGGCGTGTTTGATTCATTGGTGCGTTAAATCGCTGGACGGAATGTCGCCTCAAGAAGATGAAGTTTGCCATATAACCGTTGGGGAGGATGTCGCCTTATTCCTGACTTGTGAACTTCGTGAGTTTACTCGTTGCTTTTATTTACCTTCTTTTCATTGCACCGCTGTTTTGTTCTGATGATGAGGGCTCTCACAATCTGTTGGCAAAATCCTGTTTGATCTTCAAGCGGACAATGCGTTTGTTTGCAGTTTTTGAGAAGGACCAGCCTTGTAACGGTCATTAAATTCGTTTGATCCACCTCTAGTCTGAAATGTTTTATAACTTCGTCGCTTTTCTCTCCATTTTTAGAACGTATGTGGAATTTCGCTGCATGTATTCGCACTGTATTTACGACTTTATATACCAATATACCTGCAAATCTAACGACACATTTTGATTTAGTTTATTTCTCATGTATGTTGCGCTCTTTGAATGTTTTCTTCATTATTCCACCTCTGTGCATCATCGATTGTTCGATTCTCGTAATTCATCAGCAAAAAGTGCTGCAATAGTTTGATGTGTGCTTGCGAATTGCTCTCGTTGACTGTAACTATAAGCGAAATGCTCTATGACCTAGTATGTACCATTTTGGAATTGTTAGTTGCATTCAACAGTCATTACACCACCCTCTTCTGGTCACTTTCATCCGTCTGATTAAGTTAATCCTGTAGATGGAGTCAAGCCTTCGAATTCTCGGAAATATCATTGTTAGCTTCTCCTTGCTGGAATGTCCACAGTGATGTTCCCGTAAACATTTCCCTAGGTGGATATCAGAGCAGTCTCAGAATTGTCCGAGTCACTCCGATAATGATCACTAAGGACAGTAGTGCCAGTCATTCAGCGCTATTTAAAGGAAGGCACACAAAAGTTTTAGTTGACTTTTGATTGACTTTATAGCGAAACTGGGAATATGGCAATGGACAGACGATTATGCATGTGTGACCCCCCACCATATGATTTTTGCGGCATATTACAAGTACAAATCCCCTTCAATTTTTTTAGTGGCATCTCTTTTAGGAAGTGAAATCATGAATTTCTTCTTCAGATACCGTTGAGCCTAAATTTTCTTTTTTTTTTGCATCTAGCTCATGAACAAACATCGAAAAAGAACTGAAACGAAGTGAACTTTTGAGGTAATGCTCTTTGTTGCCTCATTCTGCTACATTAAAAGCATGTTTTTATTCTTCCGTTTTCAGTGTTCCCCTGCATAACAGACAACACGTTTCTTGTTTTTATGATTACTCATATAGTGCATCTGCAGTAATTCTCTTTTCATTCATTCACGATGCTTTCCTCGCTCTACGCTTAAAAATGTGTTCATTTCAGTTTCCATTCTTTTTTTGTGCTGCAATTTTTAGGAAATGCGGTATGACAATATTGCGGCTGTTTGTGTCTGAAAAGTCACATGAGCCATAGAATCAACGACACTGAAATTTGATGAACGTGGTCCTCATTAGTTGACATCATGTACTTCATTTCGATCATTCCTACAAAATGAGCCATGACCACTTCGTAGTTCTACAGGTTTGTGGGTATCTTGTTTTGCGCGGTCGATCGGGTTCCGTTCACATGAGCACTTTTTGGTTGGTGGCCTGATTAGAGTTACTTCGAATGGAGTTCTGTGGATGTTCACAGGATAGTTTGATGTATTGGTTAGATTACAAGCACAAGTCATACAGCTTCTGCGTTGCACTGTTCGCTTTTGTATTATATTCGTTCGTTCTAACGCACAGATTTATCGCAAATGTTTTCCACGTCGTGTTGCTGTGCTGGTGTGTTTTCGTCGCAATCATAGAACCGCATGTGAGGTATGTCCTTCACCATTACGCACACAACCGTGTAGGTAGTCGTGCACTCTCATTTCTTTCATCCTTGTCCACGAGGCGAACAATTGCGCAATGAGAGGGTGACAACTCGACGATCAGAGCGTCCTTTTAGAACGCAGCCGCTGTGCTATCTAATCTTCGATCGTGTATGCCGCCGCTGCACTTCCGGGCCTTTTGCTACCCCAGTGAAGGTTATTTCAAATTTGTCACCTCAGTCTATTTTCTGGCAAGCAGTGAAGGGAGTGAAAGCCTTCGAACGGTCGTAATTTTTTTCAGTAACGCACTAAACGTGCCATTGCTAACACTCGAATTCACCATCACGGAAGAGATTCTACTCGTTTACTAAGGAGGGGCGTTGGCAATTTGTGTAGACCTTTCACGTAATTGAATGTTTTAAAGTTTGTGCACATCACAAGTCAAGGTAATGCTAAGTTAAAAATGGCTCACTGCCAAGCTTTTTTGAGCAGCGCTGATTTCTTTTTTCTGTCCGAAGTTTCTCTGCTGTCCATCGATAACGCATGTATTGCGGGCAGTCTGCTGCAGCAGTTTTTAACCGAATGTGCTGCATGGCGCTAAGGGAATATAAAACAAGATGAGTTATCACTCCGTAGAATATGCATCATTTTTCAAACTCCATTGATTCTTTTGCCAATCACAGATTGACCTGTCTGTGCGATTCCTCAGTGATGCGATATCGACCAGTTGACTTCCTTATGAGCTGCTCTTAACCTAGCTGAATCTGAAAAATAATAAAGGAGTTGGGTTTGCTATTTGCAGTCATAAAATTCAGTGTTCAGCTGCATGTAATCCATCATAATGGAGTTTTTCGATTAGAAGCCGCATACTTATATTCACTTCTACGTAGTTTTTTACGTAATATATTTATTTATACGTACATAAACGTATCTGCACATGCACACACAGAACCATTCCTATAGCGCCTCATCGCGCAAGGGAAAGTTTCTTTGCATCTGCCATCCCACCGTTCAAGACTAGTTATCTGTACCGGGTGGCTGGCGAGGTCTTATGGAAACTGTGTATTTCAGCAATGCCGTGGTTTGGAATCGATATCGGCGGCACATTAGTCAAGCTGGTTTACTTCGAGCCCCGAGATCACGTAAATCTTTTGAAGCATTAATTGCCGTTTATTTCAAATGTTTTTTTAAACAAAAGTTCCCTCTCACTTCTCGTTCATTTTGGTTTTTACAGAATGTTATCCATGGATGGATGTTTTGGGGGTGCAAATAAGAAGGCTGACGAAGGGGAACTCGGGAGAGGACGATGAGCGGAGAGTAGCTGTTAGCATCTTAGTGGTCTGTATGAGTTTAACTCACGACACTTATAAAATGCTGGCGTGTTTTAGAGCAAATTGTAATGACATAGTGTTTGAATGAAAGTAGAAGAGGTTTATAATCTGCTCTATGGCCAACCACAACTTCAGAAGTCCTAACTTTACTTCAGTTAACCCACACAGCGGTCAAAGTAGAAGCCGCACCCACTCATGTCTGAAGTGTGCCTGGATTCACTGAACAAATGAACGCAATTTAGTTATGCAGATGGCAGCTGTAGGAGTTACGAGCCTTCTTCGCAGCAAATCATTGTGTTCTTTGTTGTGCATTTGCTCACATCGGGGTAGGAAATTTCTCGCTTTTAGTTGCAGCATTAAACTTTGCAGCGATGTTTAAGAGTGATTCAGGATGATGTTTTGGGAACCGAAGAGGAGCTCCTGCGTGGTCGCACAATACAACGCTACCTCATAACGAACAAAGCATACGGTGAATCCGGAGTTCGGGATGCCCATCTACAGCTCAACAGTGTCGAGATAAACGTGAGCCCTTCAAATTTCTTCCTTTCTCATCCTCACATTCAATCACAGCTAACGAACAGTGACGGGAGTTCGTCTTCTGAACAAGATCTTTTACCAGCATTTTTCATGAAGTAGATTATAGGCTTGGATGTGAAGTGTTTTCACAGAATCGGATGGTTGGAATGATGGTGTATTATGAATTTTCTTCTTCAAGTTTTTGATGTGATACTTCTGAAATGCTGTCCACGGAATATTCGTACGTCGCAACACGATGTGACCTACGCAGGAGGCGAAAGTTAGAATCTGTGAGATTTCTGGGATGATTATGCATTATGCGTCTCAATGCAGAGCTCACTGCATGATTCTTTTCCGTCCCATTGTGCCTTTTTTTCCTTCATTCAGTTCCTTCTGCACTCTTATTAGCCACATCCGACGGCCGTGAGCCCTGCACCTCTGTCCCAACTCCGACTATATCGCACAGTAATCATTTGCAGGACTGCTGCATTGAATCTCATACTCCTGCGATGTAGAGTTTATTTGACTTTTCTGAATCGTTGCTGAATATTTTCGGAAAAACTTCTCCAGCATCGAATTTATTTTTTTTAATCTGTAAATTTTTATCGTTGGCACTGTCATATCTGCTTTCAGCATTTCGGTCGTGATCGTGTCGCAATCGTACATGCTTGGCAATACCTTGTGGGGAGAATGCTTTTAGCTTTATTCAAATGATATTAACAAGACTTTCAAGTAGTCTTCCCACTTCATACCTTTCAGAGAGTTGTGAAAGTGGGAGAGTGGATGAAGTGCGTAGTTGAAGTCTTAATAGAAGGAGTGGATATATGAAAGAATGCTTATTTTTTCTTGAAGAGCATCCTAACTGGGGCAGATCGCCGGAAATTCTGCTCGTAGTGATTTAAATTTTGAAGTCAATGCGGATACCAAAAATTAAGCGAGGGAAAACAACGGAAGATGTTATTGAGTGAAGGCATAATGACTACAGGAATGCAATAACTAAAATCAGAAATAGCTCAGCTATCTGATGTTGAGAAATTTTTTGAATTCGTATTTGGTAGTGGAGGCTACACACTTTGATCATTTTAAGGGCCGGACTGGGACGATCCACTTCATTCGGTTCCCAACAGATCGTATGGTCGATTTCATATCTCTTGTCAAGAGTAAAGGATTCGCGCAGATGAGTAGTACAGTATGTGCGACTGGTGGCGGCGCAGTTAAGTATGCAAAGCTTGCCGAAACGGTACGTTTACGGAGACTGCTTGATGGTTGGTCAACTGAAGGCAGAAAGATTCTATCGCAGTGGGTCTGGGCTAGATATGCTGGCTTCTATGCTGTCTGACCAAGATCTTAAAGTTTCTTGCCTTTACCTTGCCGTAATCTGTGAGAAATTTAGTGATAACGGTTTTTTTCGCAGCATGGTTACAGGGGCAACCATTTTGATGAAAATTGAAATAAAATCTTTAAACTTTGGTTTTATTTTTTGTGGCAGGCATGGATTCAATCCTCTGTCCCCCTGCTCACCTCTCCCTCTCTCATGTCTTCAAATCTTCATGTGGTCTGAAGCTCCAACCCAATGAACCTATTAGATGTATAACAACTTCATCTGCGATCTCCTCCTGTGTATTACGGTTTTTCTCACTTTTTTTGGTGATGAATGGTAGAAGAGTTTTTTGACCTTCGGTGTCACATTATTGGAAATATCCAGATGCTCTTGACTATAACTGTTTAAGACGCGTGAAAAGCATGTCTGGGAATGGCTGCATTCTTGAACACAGCGCACAGGATTTTGATCACGTAAATTTACTCGACTCAGCTTTTTTCTTCTTCCATTCATTCCCTCACCAATGTACCGACTTCAGCTTGTGTCCTATAGTTGGAGGTGGAATGTCGTTTTCTTTGTGTCAAAATAAAGAAAGCTTTTCGACTGTGCTTCTTGCATACATATTTAGCATTCGGCTTTGTTCACGACCTATATGCGGTAATATCATTCGGCACGATGTGCCGTACACACCGCTCATATTTTTTTGTGCAGCATCGTGTTCAGTCTTTTTTCACTCCCACAAAGGTGTGGTTGTTGTTGCGCTTTTGTCCTCTCATATGGTTTCTCCACTGATCGTGGAATGAATGACTCATCAACGGCAAGGCAATAACAGATGCAAGCTACACCCTCTCATTCTTATCTGCGTACAGCTCATTCAAAGAATTATGTGAATGTTTGCAAAAGTCCCAGTTTTATTGACAGGCAAACGAATTGCTTCACCTAAGATGACAGTGGTTTTGCTTTGATCGGGAACTTTGTTTAAGTAATATGGCGTATTAAGAATGGTCTTATCATGAGTAGCTAGGGTACTTTGTTCGCACTTAGGTATGGATCAGTTTATCGACAGGTAAGGAATAAGAAGATAAGGTTTTTGTAGGAACTTAATATGCAACTCCATAAAGCCGATGAACTGGAGTCGTTGATCAAGGGTATCGAATTTGTTGCTTCAACTAATCCAGATGAATGTTATTACTACGAGAATCCACTCGACGAAGAAAAATGCAAAAAAGTTATTTGGTATGTTGATGTTAAATATTATTGCAGATAGTTTGTTAGATTCATCATTGGCCTGCCGCGGATTTCCATACGAGCAATAAGTAGGAAAAAGTTCATCTGAAGTGCGATGATGAAAATAGGAAAGCGCGACAAAGAACTGCCACGATACGGGCGTTCGCTTCTTTCCTTTCGCAGATTACAAGACGGAAAATAGATTCTGCATAACAATGTCGTTGTCTTTACTGATACGACAGTTTCTGTCAGCATCTCACAGAAGTCCGTTCTGCAGTAAGGATATCGCTATATAGGAAAGTCTGTCTAGCATCAAGTGCATGCAGGTTTTTTCGTTACTCATGCTAGCTCTTGGTTCTCGAGCAAATTTACCGGTTGGAGAGGTGACCGCGCATAGACATTGCCATATTATGCCTTTGCAGAGGCACTTTAAAGATTTTGAATTGCGCACCTGAGGTTTGCCTTCAGTGTCTATATGTGAGGGGCGGGGATAAGAATTACATTCGTCTGTTGTTCGTTTATACGGTCCTTTTGTTGATGACCTGTTGCCAGAGGGAGGCAGAAGTCCCCCCAATATTTTCAGTCAGCTGTCTGCTCTGTTTTTTTTTCACGCTGTGTCGCTTGCGGTTATCATCAATGCGGCTTTCAAAACTGAATATCGTGAGAGTAATCGAATTACTTGTTTAAAAAGTCATATCACTATTGGTGGGCCCGTTGTTTGAGTTTTTGAATGGTTGATGTGCATATCGCTATTTTTCCTTCGTTCCTTCTATTCCTGTTAAAGCGCAAAAAAATCTAGAGCAGTGGGGGAGTCGGCACGGCGAATCAGAACTATTCGAAGAGTCATACGGATGTGATCCGCGGTAGTGGAATACAAAGTCTTTCGTGAGAATGCGCGATTTTAACTTCTAACGTGGTTCTCGAACCAAGCATCATGCAAGTCCAACTGCTTTGACTCGCTTCCAAGACATGTCTCCATCGACCCACCACGTTAACAGTAGGCTGCACAGTACTTGAAGAAGACATCCTTGTACTCGTGACATGGGGCTTTATACCGCTCGCCTCACGCCAATAGGTACTGTCTTGCATTTCATTCGTGTGTTATATGCACTGTCTCTCGACCCTGGGCTATATGATGTCGCGTCTTGTGATTTGCATGTACTGCTCCCACCTCATAGTGCGACTTGCTACAACCGTGACTGGTTTTTTTGTGGGCAATGAATTCCCGCGTGGTTTTGGAGTCGGGATAAAGAAGATTTGTAATTGCGTGAGAAGACAATATATTATTATAGCTGAGGCAGTATTTGCAGTGGAGTAGATACGGTTCCAGTTTTCTGAGTAATCCATCTTCTTCATTGCCATCGACGGCACATTTCGGAATGGACACCACGGGCTTATTGCAGTTCAACCATTTTGTCGTTGGATGGTGCAGTCTGCATTATTTCACATATGTTATTAAAGTTGAGGAGATATGATCTTTCTGTGGGCGTTGAAAGAAAGAAACTTTTAATCTGAATGTCTCCACGATATTTAAGAGGCGAAATGTGGACTTCAGCGCGTTCCTCTGGATTATCGCAGTAAGAGTGATTGATTTCCCACCATATTTGTCCACATTATCTTCTGTGTTCGGCTTATCGCACTTTGGTATATAAATAGTTTAGGCGGTGGTCGAGCGGTCGATGCTCCACTTCGGATCTTCTATCAGAAGCAGAGAAGCAAGACGGGTTGCAGTACCCGTATATTGTTTGTAATATAGGAAGTGGCGTATCGGTACTCGCAGTTCGAGGACACGATGACTTCGAACGTATTTCTGGCAGCAGGTTTCTTTTTAAAATTCTTAAAGATTGCGATCGCATTCGAAATCCCATGTGCAAATATGGTCATAAGAGGTGTATAGCTTGCCCATGCAGTGGTTCGAGAGGTTGCAGGCGCAGTTCCTAAGTGCGGTTCTGATGACTTTTATCGGAGCGACTATGTTTATTCGCTTATTGTCAGCGTATGAGATGAGTTTGGACTATATTAGCGGTGGGCAAAGAATCAAAGGGCGCTCGATAGTGCTTCGGTTTTTAATGAACGAACGAACCAACATTCATTGCTTCGATGGTCAACTTTTCTCGAAGGGTGTTCTCACTCATGAATAAAGTTTGCTGAATTGTGATTCCATCGTTATTGCGGTTGTAAGGAATTTCATTCAACAGACTGTTTACATTATTATAGCAAAATGAGTCAGCATCACTGCTTTGTGCAGGACGTTGTTGGCAATTGATTTTCTTTGCGGTAATAGCATCCAATGTTTGTTGACTGCGAAGAGTCGCGAGCACTGACTGGTGGATCGGATCAATTCTCCCTCGAGCAGTATTTGAACAATCGAGTTTTGACTCCCCGGTGTTCCAGGTGTTTTTGATTTTTTCAAACCATTCTTACTTTCCTTTTAGCTGAAAAACTAGGCTCAGATTCTGTAGAGCTGTTGTATACAGCGATCCCACATTCGTTTTTCGAGCTGCAGTTCTCTTCCATTTTGGATATAAAATTTCAGTATCGGAGGCGGATTTTTCCAAGGTCTGTGCGCAGTGATGTGCGGTTGTGAAACATTTGAGGAAGCAATCGAATTGGCCTCGAAGGGTGACAATCGCAACGTTGACAAGCTGGTGAAAGATATATACGGTACCGGATACGACCAGATCGGCCTGCCGGGTGATATCGTCGCTGCCAGGTTGAATTTGGTTGTTGGTAGTGACAATGGCAGTAATAGTAACAACAGTGAATTAAGAGTAATAATGGTAGTAGCAAAAGTATATATCAACATAGGTCGTTTCACGTTCAGTCCGTGCTTTGTCACGTCCATCGTGGCTTGGGATCCAAAGTTCATTCTTCACTCTGCAGTTGATTGCATATGATCCATTGCCGTTTCCGCGACTTTCCATTGAGCTATCAGGGTGCAAAAATGTTTTCTGCTCCGTTTATGAAATCTGACACCCTTCATAAGTTTGCGTCACCTGCTGATCGAGTTATGAGAGGTAGGTGCGCGGCATATGATACCATAAAGACAGAAAAGCACTATTTTGCATCGGTGAGAAATGGATGTCTAAAACTAACAGAATGTCATAACCTTATATGTGCTTCGCGGTCCTGCACATCGCAATTTCCACTTTTAGACGCACAGCGTTGATTAACAGGTGGAGCTTGCAGTTTCGGCAAGGTGTGTTCAGTGAAGGAACGTGATAAGATAAGCAAGGAGGATCTTGCTCGATCAGCCTTGGTCACAACTACCAATAACATTGGTTCGATTGCATTCAACGGAGCGAAGGCATGCGGTATCGACCGCATTGTATTCGTCGGTAAATCGTCCATGTTTTTACTGTTCCATCTGGGCAAAACTGTTGGAACCGAAAATAATAACCTGCTGGTACCGATGCAGTTCTCTACCCATATTGACTGGATGAGGACTTGTTTTTTTTTAACCTTGCGGCCTGCAAACTTGTGGGAGATTAAATTTCGCAAACGCGTCACGCCGTTTGCTACAGTCAGGAACAGAGTGACGCATTCCCGTACAAAACTTGAACTGGTGCTAAACACTTCTCTGATCTTAGGGTCCAATGGCGAACTCCGCATATATTTGCTGCAGGACTATCGAGCTTCAAAAAAAAAAGCTTTCTGCAGTTCATTCTCATTGTCATCAAAGCCCCAGTCGTTTTATTACGATTCACTCATAGCGCATTCAAACGTGCATGCCCAAGCATGATTTTCTCAGAGGTGTGAGTTTCAACGATCCCTGATTTAGTAAGGCTTGTCGCGTCAGGAATTGATGAAAATGGCCGATGGCCCAGACATGTCGTGTTAAAGTCGCAAAACCGATTTCTTTGTCTCGGGAGCGCCATTAGAAACTATTCATTTGCATTTTGCTCACAGCAATACGAACAGAAGTATGAAAAAGAGAAATATAATGTGCCCTTTCGCCATCCATTCATCATTTTTGTGTCGATCACCTTAATTTCTACTATTCATCTTTTTTCTCACAAGATACAGTAGCGCTGGCGGTGTTCCACGCATATTCTATGCATTTTTTTTGTTAAATGAGCTCAAATTTAATTTGCAACCTTCTTATGAGATCCTAAGGGCATATGGAAGGTCCATGCGTAGAGTGCTTTGAATGTTCAATTAACGCACTGCAGGTAAGCAACAGACATAAGCGCTGACAGACATCTTTTGAAGTAACGGATACATTTGTACTCGCGGGTTATTTTAGACTGAAATACATATAAAAACAGGTCGAGGTATGCATAAAACCGGGGGATGAATTTTCTTCTTTCCAACTAACTGTCCCATCCTACTCCGGAAGAGCCATATCCCATCGTTTACTGTGGAATGGCTGTCTGGCGGATACCATCCATTTCCCGCATGAATATTTGTTTCAACAGAAACGGGGAACCCCCCTCTTGGTTGTTTTGCGTATTGTTGTTGTACAGTGTCTTAAACTCCGCTTATCAGTCTTCAGGATTTAATTTCCGTGCCCCCAAGATTTATTAACGCTTTTTCCACATTCGCAGTAGTCGAAACTTCTGTCTGTTCCCTGCAAACATTGTATATCCATTCCAAATGCATCCTTTTTTACGACTGGTCAATGCTTCGGTCTCTGTTCTGTCATTCCTGCGCTCAGTTTATCGTGATCAACACTTTTTTATTAGGTTATTTAGCAGATGTCGAGCATCTTGTAGGTTTTCAGCATGAGCTGGCCGCTACGCGTTGAAAGCGATTTGATAGTGTATTCTTTGAAACTTGGTCTGAAGCTTTCCATGATTCCGTTTTGTTGAATGCTGCAATCCTGCAGTTGTTTTTGACGGCGGCGTCCTCATCCGTATATATATATATATATATATATATATATATATATACGTATATATATACAATCCATATTTCCGCTCACTGTCACTTTCACTTCAGGGAACTTTCTGCGCGTGAATCCAATAGCGGCGCGTCTACTTAGCAACGCGATGACGTTTTGGTCAAAAGGAACGAAGAAGGCGTTATTCCTAGTGCATGAGGTTAGTTGTCATTTGAAAGAAATGCGCACATTTCTTTAGTACTTTCTGATCATCTCCTGTAGTGACAAGTTTATTTGTCACATTACGACCATACTATTCGATTCGCGAACTTCCCTTCTGCTTCGGAAAGTTCGCTAGGAGGGCACGTGCGACGCAGCAACAATGAGCAGTTTAAAGGGTTTAGGAGTCATGAACAATTTTTTTCACAATCAGATTCATGAAGAGATGTTAGTCTCATTATTGCTGATGTCGTGAATTCTTTTCACAACAAATAAAGAATTGTAGGAGTTCTTTTCCTTCGGCTTTTCTGCTAAATGAACGAGGGAGGAGGGTCGCAAGCGCGCAGAGGTGAGATATCCACAAGGCTATCCTTCCAGCCCTCCGAATGGTATCACACCCATGCCACGTCCCGCTCGGACCCCTCTCTTTAGCCAGTTAGCCGCTGTTGATATTGAGTAGCATTCACAGGAGGTAAGATTCAGTTCCTGGCTCAGTTGAATCCTGCCCGCCTAGTCTGTGAAAATGCCTTTCCACGCTGAGCCAAATGGTGCTCATTCCCAAATTACATCGGACAAATTCCTTCGCAAGCTCTAAAACAGGTAACGAGTTTGTTGTATTTGAATTCAGATCCTCTGCAGGGTTATTTCGGCGCGGTCGGATGTTTAGACAAATTGGTCGACGTGACGGAAATGCGGCGGCGGTTAAGGCATGCTGAAAAATGCCGAGTGGATCTAAGTATCAACCAAGCGCCCCCCGACGACAAAACCTCAGAAAGCGCGGCACAGCACTCGTGACGTCTGCTGTTCAGGCTTGTCAAATTTTAATCGAGCCGCTTCGATGAAAGAACACTCGTGCTATTGAGCCAGATCTTGAGTGCATTTCAGTTTGTTTCATGAATCCTCAAAAACTGCGATTTGCATAACTCGGGTCATATGAGTCCACAAAGTCATACGTGCCGCCCCCTTTTATGCTCGTATCGAAGTATTCGCATTTCTAGTGCTGCTTGTTTCAGGTTTATCCCCTATCCTCTTACATGCCTAGTTCAGTGGAACTCAAAATCTAACTTTCCCGCGCATATGTCTACTTTTTAGGTTGGTTCCGACATTCTGGTATTTCAGCAGCCTAAAGAGACGACTTAAGGATGCTGTCATTTTGAGACAATGGGCTTTTCAAGCAGGAAACGCTCTCCTGACGATTGACTTGGAAAGTCACATACGACTACACATTTCTGACAGGGAAAAATGCGAAAGAGCAAACGGCGTAGCGGCGGCGAACACGATGCGTTCGAACCGCAACACAGAATCACCGACTGTGCTGCTTTAGGCTTACTTGGGCAAGTGATGTGCCTTTCCTTCGGTTTTAATGCCAAAGTTAGAAATTCATCTAACGGGTGGAATGTGCTTTTGTTGCGACGAGGTGTCCACTGTCAACCTGTTGTTAAGCTAGTTATTGGTTGCCTGGCTGCACAAAAACTGTGATGCTACTGCTGCCGGTACGACTTTGTGGACCCATCTAGCGTGCGCTTCCAGGTTGATCTTGTTTTATTTGAAGGTATTTGCATTTTAAAACGTACCACTAAGGAATGTTTTCGTTATATTTGCCTTTGTTTTGCAAATCACTTGACACGTTGGTACGTGGCGCCACATTTCATTGTCTCTGTATTTGCTGTTCGCTGCGTTTTACGTTAACACGGCTTATGTGATAATCTAGTTACCGATTTGTAATTATCTACTGTTTGTGTAATATTAATTTAGCAGCGATAATCTGCACTCATTTTGTCACTTGCAGCTTATCGACTATTGCAAGAGTACTTTCTGAAGGAAATATTTTCCTCAACAACACGCCCACCAAGACGTTATTTTAGTAGACCTAATGTGTGAAGTGCTCAGTTGCGTGCGCGATCGCACTTATAAGTACTCCACTCACAACATTTTACACGCCGTCCCTCGGTCATTCTTGCACTCTCCATCTCTTCAGTTTTTCATAATGGTCGTCAGTGTTGACAAAAACAATGTGTTCCATTAAAATGCAAATGTCTCTCGTTCAAGCAGTGCAAGACAACTGAAAAGAACATTTTTTCGCGACTGTACGAACAATAACGGAGTCGTCTCAAGTTGCCATATGATCTTGTTGACCCCTCGTTGTCGTAGAAAAATTAAGAGCAGAAGCATACTAGCCCATTACTTTTGATCGATGGGTGGAAAGTGATTGTGGAATGTTGCGCGGGCTTTCATGTCTAATTTGCCACTGTTATTCAGATAACATATAGCAACAGTTTTGATATTTCCACAGTGCGACTGCCAACCACCAACGACAAGAAGAAAGCGGAATTTCGCTTAGGAAATACGTGGGTAACGAGTTAACGGTACCCTCAAAGAGATCGTCACAAACGTTGCATGAATCCTGCCACAAAGCTGTGCTTCAGGCAGCTTCATCCGCGCTAGGGATTGCACTCAACACATGCCGATGGTCGGAAAAGATTATTGTTGGGATACGAATAGTGTGGCTATGTTTCACATCTCAAGTTGTAGCCAGTTTTATGATCCATTTCATCTCCGTTTCCATTTAACATCCTCAGATCGCTGAGTAGCTCGGATTCAGGTAGTGCGTACACCACTTGCTGCGGGTTTTTGGCACGCATTCTTTTTTCGCTGAATGGCGTCGGCTCGTTCGGTCTCCTGTAAGAAGACGGATATCCTGGACTATTTCTCGTTTTTAAATCCGCAAGGTAAAGAGCTTTTCCTGACACCTCGATGCCCACATACATTCTGCAACTAGCTTCAACTGAAAGAACAACAGAGAACTTTTGTAGTACCACCAACCCTAACTCAACCAACTGCGTCAACTCGTGACGTCGTTAATAGGAAGCCTTACTGTGCTGAATATCCTGTGAGCGTCACATGGCTCCACTGACACGCATTTGTATGAATTCATATTCACGCTATTGTGCGGTGGGCCACGACTTCTCACGGTACGTATCAGTATTAAGGGAAGACCGAGATAAGTTTCCTTACCTTCTGAGGCTTTTTTTGTTGACAGGGTAGCTGCTGAATAGAGCGCTATTGATGTCCAAATTGTGGAACTCATGCTCAATGTGTTTCTTGTGCTCATCGCATTCCTGTATCATTGTATCCATGAGTTCAGTGAGTCGCTCCTCAAGATCCCTATCAGCCGCCTCTTGTTCACGCTCATATTCAGCCACGATCCGCTCATTTTCCAGCTGCAACATGCTCAGCATTATATGGTTTAGGATAGCATGTCAGCCACAATTCCAATTGCAGCCTATCAGCAGCACCACAAACTAATTATTTTTCCTCTGGTGGATTACTCGAATGCCATGATTTAATACTCGCTGAATAATTAATAGGTCTTTTATATGCGCAGCCATTGTCACTGGGATGAATAGCCTTATCCTTGATAACACCAAGCTGTTGAAGAGCATTGTGGCTTGTTCCTCAGAAAGAACTGGTCGGATAGCCCGCAAGTGGTAGAGGCTGGTGGAACACTGCTTTGATACAGCAGTAAAGTGCTTTCGATAGGTCAACTGTTGGTCCAGGAAAAGACCAAGGTTTCTTGTACCATCTTCTACCTTTATGCTTTTATCACCGACAACTAATTGCAGATCACGATTAACCTTGGTCATCTGATGGGATTATGTAATCTAGACTGCTAAATACTCGCACACAATCGGCACTAGAAGTTCCCAGGTTTTCAAAAACGAAAGCTTTTGTTCGACGACTCTGAGGATCGCTTCACTCTAGCTGATGTGACGTTCTTGCGATATTACCACCGATAACGTTCTCGGAGGTCTATCCAAGGTTGCAACCCTGCACATCACAAGCCAGCCCACCCTCCTGTACCACATTGGCGCTCTTCAGTACTGAGAAGGAGGGAGTATATAATTGTGGATGTCGGCACAGTTCCGGGCTAAGACTGCCACCAGTTTGAAAAGTGTGAAAAAAAAGAAAAACGAAGGAAAAAGAATGTCTTATAGAGGTGGCGAACTGATTACCTCCCGGAAGCTAGCTAACACAGGGAAACTGCTTCTCAAATGAAGAGGGAGGTGGGAAAGATGAAGCGACGTTCAGTCTTTAATTGAAAATCAGTTTATAACCTCATCGTTCTTCTGAGATTTCTGTTGTCAACTGGTGGCAGACCGCGCTGACATAGCTTACATACCCTCGAAAGTGTTAAGTTAATGCTATGTGTAAAATGAACTCAAACCTTCACAAGTTAGCGACGGTACAATTCCCTTTCATCTAATTTAGCTGAGAATTCGAAAAAAGTTCTCTCTCCGAAGACCGCGAACTATGAACTCCAATTACCGTTAGATGATCCTCCCTGTCTTGAAGTCGCCGTAACATCCTCGGCTGGAGAGGAGCTAGAAAAGCGTAGGCTCATTGATGCTAATCACGAGTCCACGATTAGGTAGTCGAGATTTTTTTAAAGAAACGACTGTACATATCTAACTGAATGTTTCTGGAGTACTAGTGGCATCTTCTAGAAACAGCTATCCCGTGGTTCTCTCTCGGGAAACAGGAACAACAACTTAAGGCAGCTACACCACTCAGTTTCCGCCAATTTTATTAAAAGAGCTCTATTCAATATAGGACGCCTATCCCGGGACTACGTTCAAAATGAGTATTCTCGATAATCCGATCTTTACCCAACATCACGAATCATGAACTGGATGCCTTAACACCAGTGTTAGTCATGTTACTAAACGATTTGGAGCGGTGCTCTTCATAATGCAATTTTTTTATTGCGTTTCAAAAGCTGCTCATTGGAATTTAGCAATAACAGTGACAGCGAAGAAACCAACAAGAACGCCAAGGCTGTCTTTCGGGAAGAAGGAGGGGGCAGGGCGGAACGGTCGCTCCACTTTGAAACCGATTGTTACGAAGCGAAAGGCGTGCAACAAACTATTTATATTTCGTTGACTTACGTTTCCTTCACTTCCCTACCCGACCCATAAAATTCACTTTGCTACTATTCTACTATCCTTCTGTAACTAAGTCAAGTTGCAAACTCTCCAATCTCACTTTCCTCTCTCCTTGTATTGGAGAATCATGACGGCATCAAGAGACGATCTTCCTGAGTTCGTCTATCTGATTTCTGCAATGCGGGGTACGGTGGACGTTTTAACTACTCTGCTGACCGCTTCCCGTAAATAAGAATTTATTCGCACTGGATATTTGAGCTAGTTTCCGAAGCTCATAAAAAACCTTATGAACAAGAATAATGACAAACAATGGTGACTGGCTCAAAGAAGCCAGTTTCCATCCCTCGAGCGTGTTTGCTAAAACTCAATGGGGAAGGCACATCGCATGAACAACAGATGGGTAATGAGTTATAGGTGAAGTAGGCGAAAAATCAGATCGGTGTTCTATGTATGAAATGGTGAGTGATAATCAGTATGTTATAAGGAAGGAAAATCTTGATTAAATGGCTTGGAAACGACCCATGAGGACGGCAAAAGATACATGAAGGTAAAAACGGGCAAGACTGCCGCAAACATTGGCGAACCGAGTGAGCGTCGCGACGATATCCTTTCGATACCTCTAAGCATTGAAAGAACTCTACGGGGACAGAACATTCACTATCTAAAATCATATTACTGTTCAAAGAAGACCCAAGGCGGATAAAACCTGTGTGCTTCATGCGAAATACCCGAATTTTGCTAGTGTGAGATCCGAAATTGTGGCGAGATGAGCGCAGACGTTGCTGAAAGCGACAGACAATAAACAGCGAATGTTGTGTATACACGATCGAAGGGGCAGATTCTAATGGTTTAGTCAGATGTATTCACTTTATGATATACGCTCATCTTCCAAACCAGAGCTTAGCGTCAAAGAGATGATGCTCCACCTTCGCAAACATGTGAACAATTAGATGACCGAGATCGGTGAGGTGAAAGTAAATCGCTCCATTAAAAGATCCAAACCTACCATCGAAGGACAGTGGATGGGCCTCAAGGAATTTGGAAAGCATTCTACCAACGCATCTGAACAATTCCGGAAATGATCTCACCTTTTCTGATGTCTCTTCGAACTCCAGTTCCTCTTTGTAATCTGCCTCCAGCTTCTGTATGGCGGCCAGGTACTTCGGATGACGGAATTCGTGCAGAAGTTGTAATTCTGCTTTCAACTCTTGTATTTTGGCTTGATAATACCTTAACAACGTTAACTCAGCTGAAGGCCTGCAAATATGGCATTCATCTTCGGAACTTCGGCAATTTCGATTTCATAGCTTTCTAAAACTTTGGGGAGGAAGCAGAATTTGGGAAATCACCCTTCCCCTCCAGCTT
>JAARMF010002695.1:10109-20918 GCA_022844705.1 Toxascaris leonina
GAAATTATGTCGAAAAAAATGTTAAAAAATATCGTAAATTTTTGTGATATTCCATCTAAAAGAAACAAGCAACTATATTCTGAATATATGAGAAATGCTTTTAGAATTTGGAAAAAATAGAACATCAATGCGATGCATTCAAAACGGACAAAATGAGGAAATGAAATTATTCGTCTTTATCATAATCGTTCATTTCGAATGTATTAAGTGAATCTAATTTGTTTTCACTTCAATTCGGTTTCTTTTTTTTTTTTTTTTTTTGTTGCCGAATTTTTACATTTTTTGTGAAATTATTTGAATTCAATTTCGACGAAATAATTTGAAGTTTATAACGAAAAAACGATTCGCTATATTCGACGATCAACGAAATAAAAAAAAAAAATTAATAAATGAATATGCTATTTAAGATATTTATTCGACTTGTCTTTAATATGTCCGTGATGAAGTTAACCCCCGTCCTGGTCAGGGTCGAGTTTTTTCCTGATCCGGTTCGATCATCTCATTTTGCCCATTACGGTTTTAAGCAAGCCGGTCGGAAACCGGTTACAGCGCTACGATTGCACAATTAACTCTTAATAACTTCTTCATGCAATGACGAATACAGAAAGAGTCAAGATGGTGAGCAAGGATGCGGGGGCGTATCAGGACCACAAAAATAATTTATTTTTATTCGAGGCGAAATTCAGTGTCACAAAAATTCAACGAGAGGATCGCTTCCCCCTCCCCCCCCTTCCAATTCTCCACCTGTCTGCTAGTGATTTGAGGTACTACTACACATAAACCACTTCCAATAAATATGCCGCAAAATTAAACAAACGCCAGTTTTTCCAACAAAATTGCAAATCATTTCAGCTCCGATTAAGCTCCGGACGTAATAGATCGCTCAAGATTTCACGGGGGCTATTTTTGAGCAGTAGATGTCATTGAGGAGAGAGATTAGTTTTGTTCGCAAAATTTCAGCATATTTCGGTAATAGTGTCTATATTTTTCAAACGCACAAAAATAAGCCATTTCCTTTGAGCCTCTTCGGATAGGAGGGCTTCAATGAGCTCTCCTCTAGCAGAAGAAAGGGAATTTTGCCGGGGTTGGTGAAGGGGAAAGGATATCTCCTTTCCTAAAGTTTTAGAAACGCGCTATTAATGTAAGAGGGTTCACTAAAGGTCAGACGGTGCTGCATTGAAAATTGGGACTTAAGGAATTGCATCGGTCAGTACTCAGCAATGCTTTTACGGCTCCAAAGATCATGTTCCGTTCCGGTCTAGCTCATTCCGGAAGGATCTTCGAGTCAAATATACGCACAAAGGTATTTGTGTCGAAAACGTAAAGAAGAGAAGGAATTTACGAGAGGTAAATGAGATCGGAATAAAAGAATGCAAGAAGAAAGAAAGATGGAGAGAGGAAGCAGTGTAAGGCATTGAGGCGAATACACCGATAACAAATGCAATGGATCGGAGAGGGACGTCGATTCGTTTGGGAAGAAAGCATTGAACCCTCTTGAAGGGCACAATCACTCTGCATTGCCCCGCATCCCTCAGCGAACTCATTTACATTCATTGCCACAAATGTTGAATACATCGATACCATAGACCTTTATCGAGTTGCTTTCACAACACATCCACTATCCAAACACAATCTGAACGGCTTCTCACTCCGATTCGTTTACATATAAACTCATTTACGCGGCTTATTCCAATTCTTCCGGTTCTAAGATGCACTTCAGTCGTACACATAGAAACGGCTCCGTTTAATCTGACTCAACTATACGAGTGAATTTTTTAAAGGACTCCGACTCCGGAGATGCAATTTACAAACTCCAGCGAGCATGATAGTCGAAATGTTGAAAATCTTGAACGACAGAAAGGAAATAAAAAAAACTTTGGAGTTGAATCAGTGCCACATTAAATAAATTGAAACATTATGATAGCTCAGAATTGAAGCAAATGTCATAACGAATGATTTCGAAGACAATATATCGTCAACCGGAAGTTGCTGCAGCAAACAATTGATCTTTGATCGAATCCACACTTGCTCTTTAACAAACACCTCCAATCTGTTTGTTGTGGAAGCCCATTTATATCGGCTAGAAAAAACATCAATAGAACTTTTTATAAACAGACGTAGCATTAAATTTTTTAATCAATACAATAAAAATATAAATATATAATGCAAATGAATTATGAATATAATTAAAGATAAAAGATAGAGGAAAATAATAATAATAATAATAATAATAATAATAATAATAATAATAATAATAATAATAATAATAATAATAATAATAATAATAATAATAATAATAATAATAATAATAATAATAATAATAATAATAATAATAATAATAATAATAATAATAATAATAATAATAATAATAATAATAATAATAATAATAATAATAATAATAATAATAATAATAATAATAATAATAATAATAATAATAATAATAATAATAATAATAATAATAATAATAATAATAATAATAATAATAATAATAATAATAATAATAATAATAATAATAATAATTGATTAAGGAGCGATTTACAGACTTACCAATGCCAAAGTAGTATGGCAGCAAACTAAATGAAAGCTTCCTCAAACGATGTGAACGATACAAATTCGATTAAGCTTTTCGACGGAAGCATGACATACTATCCAGAGATCCCATTTTGCGCAATCAGTGACGATGAGCAGCATAGCATATATCATAGACAAATCAACTGAAATATCTCAGAAGGGAATATCTTTGCATCGATCAAAACGTCTTTAGAGAGCAAAATATTTCGAATATAGAAGGCAAATAGCGATTAAGCTATGAAAGCATATGAAAAGTAATAAATTTCAATGGGAGTTCTTATAAGGCGCAAATATATGCGCAAATATTAAAGATACTCAAAAAGCGAAATGCTTACAGAGATGAAGCATCATTGTTGCGAAATAGCTTCGTTGTGAAATATTAAAGTTCCCCAAAAACTTTCGTTAATATTTTCCAATAGTACAAGTGGGGAAATTTGGATGAAAAGTTAGCACAATATGTGCTTTTTATAATTCAAATATTTAGAAATAAATATTTATTTTAATTTCCACAAATAGCACAAAAAATAATTCGATTATTATGCATACGATCCATTACAAATTCCATTGCTTATTATATCTAATAACAAATATTACGAATCGCCAAAAGGCTGACAATAAGGCATTGCAAAAATTTGGTCACAACAGTCATATGTGAGCATTGTCGTCAACTGCATCGATAAGGGAATCGATGAAACTACAGCTGTATTGGTATTTTTTTGTATCTTTTTTACGGAATTATTAATAATTAATGACAATCAAAGGAAGATTTCCTCATAATTTCTCTATTATATCTCCCTATTATATTTGCTAATTTTTATTCCCATAGCTTTCTTGAACCATAGACTTGGATCGTCGGGTATATAGACACTCAGAAGTGCATATACCGACCTGATATCTCTTTAGCAAACCTTTTGCAACAAAGAAAAATTACAAGAGAATTGCGTAGAAATGAGAGAAATATCGGCTTATGAAAGCGAACACAACGACGAATTTATTTGACTGAAAGCTTATTGCATAAATAATATAAATAATAGGAATGTTTTATTTATTGCAAATGATGCAATACGATTAAGCAAAAAGCAATATGGAAGATTTGCAATGAGTCACTCACCGCTTTGCCAATGTTTGCAAGCGCTCTTGATTTCAATAGCATTTATACTAATGGATACTAAACATAAAGGTATTGGACGGGGTATAGGAGAAAGATGGAGGGCGGGGGAGGGGGAGGGGGGGGGGGGAAGGAGGCCGATGGAGAGAGGGGAAGAAAGGGTATGGGACGAGATGGGAGGGGAAATGGTGGTGGGAAATTACTGAAACAGCGAAAAGGAAGGGAAAAGGGGCGTAAAATAATAAATAGCAATAAGAAAACTAATTGATCGATGTATTATGATAGTGCTATGATCAACGTCTTCCTTACAGATTGGGCCAGAATTTAAATGGTACCCACCGTTTCATAATTAGTGAAAATGTTGCCTCCAAAGAGGATCCGAATCCGCGATCATTCTATTTTCCGGGTAAATTCATTACCGCTTAAGCTACTCTTGGGATTTCCACTCGTCGTTATTCATCTCTTGAATCGCGCCAATTCTATCATGAATATAATGAAATATATCTGGTGAACGCAAAACTCGAAAAGTTCGATTAAAAGTAATCTCAGTCGGGATGGAACAAACTAAAAGAAGTTCGTTTTATGGTAAAAGACGGCTCCGGTATACGGTATAAGATGGCTGTGGCATACGGTACGAGGTAGCCTTGGTATACGGTATAAGATGGACTTGGTATGCGGTACAAGGTATTGATATATATGCACCATTCCATCTTGATTTCAGCTGTAATCTGTTGGTTGGCCTTAGAAGCTTGCTGCATTCTGAGCAAAGCACGACTATTATGGCCTAAGGGAAAAATTATAGCAGATGAAAGCATGCACATTATCTCAATAATAGGGCATCTCAAGCGAATAGCGGAAGAGAGCGCTACTTCAGTTGCTCTTTCAGGAGTTAATTCCAGGAAGTTATTGATAGAAAGTCTGGATATTAAGTCAGGAAATTGAAACAATATTCACGAATGAGCCACAATCTCAAGGATCGAACTATAAAAAGAATTATGTGGGAGTGGGATTGTATACGGTTATATCGTTGATATATTTAATTAGCAACAATCTAAAGGAAATGAGTGTTAATGTGATGATCTCGAATGGAAATAGCCACTGAATCGAAGCTAATATTCTCGAGTGGGATGTCGAATCGCTTACGAAAATATCATTTCTTTGGTTGTCTATATTTGCGTCATTCTCGACTCTCGACTTGTTCCATCTATCATATAAACAAGCAAAAGAAGCAATGAGAAACGCACTTTGAAAGAACTTCCGGTCTAAGCTAATTAATTTTTAGCCGAAAACATTTATTATTTTCTAAGAGAGTCACATAAAAACACCATATTCACTAAACATTTATCAATTCCTTTCATATTTATTCGCCTAAATGCATCAAGTGAAGAGATTATTGCAAACATTTGCAAGTAATTCACAAATGAAATAACCGAAATGAGTTTAACCTGTACCTGTCAGGATCTACCCACTAAATTCCACCATTATACCGTCTGTAGGTTGCAAACTGAAGCTGTAACGCCATCTCATGAAAGGGTCCACAAGCAATTGGTCTAAAAGCAATCGACCACGGGAACCCTAAAGAGGCCATCTGACAAGCACTGCAATTTCGCTTCGCATACAGCAGCAAACATTCGCTCTCAAAGAAAGGTTTGCTAAAGAAATCTCCACTATTCGATAGTTCTTATGTGATAAGTTGTGATAAGCTTTTAATCAGCAATTGTTTTTGTTAGGTAGAAATGCTTTATACAGGACTCTATCATCTTTAAGGCATAACAACCTAACAACTGCATTCAGTGGGCAATATTTGTAGTTCATCAATAAATAATAAAATATATATTCGTAATATTTTTCTATATTTTAATTAATTTGATTATATATGCAAATTTACTGCAAAAAATTGCAATCGCTTTTTTTCCCAGTAAAAAAGCGATCGTTGTAAGACGTATGCAATTTTATTTTTCGCACCTTTAACTTCAACAAATTCGATGGAAGACTGTCGCATCAACTTGAAAGGTTGGTTTGGGAGTTCTTGCAATCTTGTAACTTTGCAGTTTGGCAATTCTGCAATTCTGCAATCTCGCAATTTTGCAATTCTGCAATTTTGCAATTAGTAGTTTCTAAGCTGGAACTATCAGAACGATGAGATATATATACATACATATATGGTTAGATATATGGACATACTTATATATAAGTTGCTGCCTCATGCACTTTGCAAATAATTGCAAACATGCACTTTGGCAAATATTGATTTGCAAATTGCGTTGCAAAAATAATTGCAAAATTGCAAAAGTGCGTTTAAAAAAATTAATTTGTGTGCTTTTTGTGATTTCTAATAACGAAACACATACGTCTGCTCGCTTTTTTGTTTTATTCATCTCATTCGAATGTAATGCAAAGAATGCAATTCATCATCCAAACCAACTACCTACAAGCAAACCATCCTTCAACGTCTCCACTAAATGAGGTCTTCGTCTTGTCTGCAATTCGATCGAAATTGATGAAGAATAACATTCCGGCAAATGACATTTATATTATCTTGCATAGCTGACATTGAATGTTGATTAGCTGTTTCATTTATTACCTTACACAGGTAGACTATCACCTTACAAATAACCCCACGCAGGTAGATGATTACCTTATAAATCATCTTACACAGGTAGACTGGATTTCAATGACCCGAAGTTAACCATTCCATCGCAGAGAGTCCTAATGAGACTGTTGCGATGCTCAAAATCTTGCTTCTTTTCGCTACTATTACCATCTTATAGGTGTCAATGCTTAATTGTTGAGTTCTTAATATGCTTTGAAAATTTTATACAATTTAAAACATTTATTGCATCGATCAATAAATACCCTAATAATATCATTAGCCTCTAGTCACCACATCAGTATATTCACTATCCTGTACCCGAAAATAGCCATAATCCTCACTGGAACGATCGAGTACCTTCGAGAGTTGTTCACGAACCATCTCTATTGATGGCCGATCTTGTGGATTTTCCAACCAACATTTTTGCATCAATGAGGCGCTGCAATGAAAATTTTTTGTTCAACTCTCTAGTTATTATCTTTCAAAAATGAATGTGGAAATTTAACAAATTTGGCAAGTATCCAACTTTGAAAATTCGATATCTGATGATTGTCGATTTGTGATAGCCAACTAAAAGAAAATTATTCGCGTTTATTGGAATTCTTTCGTCAGCAAATTAGATCTAGCAGTGTGTTTTCGTCCGATATATTTATATTTGTATTTACATTTANATTTTTCGTTCGATGATTTTAACGTCATGATATATTTATATTTATATTTATATTTATATTTATATTTATATTTATATTTATATTTATATATTTTTATATATATACGAATTTAACTCGGACACTACAAATAAACAAGACGACAGGAAATAAGAGAGAATTAAAAGGAAAACAAAAAAACTCGAGAGGAAAGAGACGAACATTTCTGGAGAACAGGAAAGTGGTGGTATGAGACGATTGCCTGCTTCTAAATGTCCAATCATATCGCTAGGTTGTACTTCCGGAAATGGTACATCGCCAATAGAGAACAATTCGAATAAAAGAACACCGAATGACCATCTAAAATTGATGACAATATTAATATTGATGGAAAATTGTTTAAATAGTGCATTTATTGCAATATTCTTAAATCTCTGCAATTTTAAATATCATTTTTTAGAGTCTTTTTTTTTTTGAGGGAAAAATGAGTGTTACAAACAGATGAATAATTAAGTGAATATTACATTANAAGTAAATATTACATTAATTATAAAAGGAATTAAGCAATTTGAAAGAATTTTTCCAGAAAGAATGACGTCATATGAAATCACGGGAGGGGAGTGGAAGGGAGCTTTGAATCTGGGAAAAATTATGAGAACGTCAAATTTTAGTACAAATAATATAATTAAATGCAATTAAAGTTGAATAATATATAAATCTGAGCTTGAGTTAGATTTAAGTATAATTAAAAATAAAAATAATATAGAAGTTTCAAATATTAAACGTACGTCTCGAATGCAAAGAGAGCACTCATCAACTATGATCCAAAAAAACTTTTTTTTTGCACATTTAGTTTATTTAGCTTCAACCAATATTACACTCATTACAAAGAAACGTCTCGATTGCTTTTTCTTCGAACAATGATCGATGGTGTTTGACAATATCACTTCATTCACGAGTATTTCATCCTTTTGGTTATCCTCGAAGTTAAAGGAGCAGGTTCAAAGAAGGTTGAAAGGTTGAAAGGTTAAAAGGTTGAAAGGTTGAAAGCTTACCGGAAAGTTGAAATATTCGAGGATGAAAAAGACCGTCGTGCAAAGTATTCAGAGCAAATCTTCCATTAATATGGTGATATGTCAAATAATAATTAGGGCAGTATCGATTGAACATTTATCCCTATACGTGTACTTCAGTTATCCCAACCCTCTCCTCTGATGCACCTCCTTCTGACAGTCCTCCACTGCTAGCGACTAAAATTAACCTTTACATATGGGATTTATTTCTTGCAGTTCTCGAACTTACTTTCTATAATTACGTCAACATTTGAAAATAAAACAGAATCAACGAACACGTCGCTTTTTGTCGTGAACTCATACAACTTCAACGACTCTATCGCCATCCACTTCACCGGAAGTCGACCACCTCGAGTTCGATAGACCGCATCGTCAGTGAGTCTACATAGACCAAAATCACCTATCTGAAAGAAATCATGCACAATGGGCAACATGTATGGAGTATAGTCTGATATCTTAGAAGTACTAGATGATAAAGTTCTAGAAACTACAGTATAGGAAACACCGCTGGTACCTTATATAGGTTGTTGCAGTTGCGACGAGATGCCTTGAGGGCATTGCAAGAGAAGCGCCGCTAAGTTTACCTGTTACCTGAAGTTATGATAGCAAACCTTCGGAAGTGTAGAATTCTGGTGGATTCAAAATCAAAAATCGACGATATCAAATGATTATGAGTCGGTTGTTTATATAGTAAAGTCCCGGATTAACTCTTGATGACAATCTTTTCAAACTGACCTCTAGCTGATCTCACCTTTGGTCGTTTTTTTCTTTTTCAAAAGCAAACGTTGATCGCTGGTCTCAAGTACCTCAAGCACAGCATGAACAACTGAACAACTAAAGCTATTATTTATGTAAATTGATAGAAGAACTACAGAGCACAATGCAGCATAAGCTATAATCATGTGAGTATTATGAGTATTTTGGGCATCGAATTTCTGGGAAATTCGAACGCCGGAGCTTCGGTCTCCCGACAAGTCACAATTCTGAACCTCCAACTATCAGGCATATCCAAATTTCAAAGTTTCGACCATTGGGCAAACCCGAATTTCTAAGCTTCCAAGGCTAGAGAATTGCGAATGATTTTCGGAAGCCCTAGACTAAAACTTTTGCGAACGACAACATTAGTTATGAGAGAGAATTACCTGCGAATGCTTACCTTAGCAGTACCCTCACCATCAACAAGCACATTCCTCGCGGCAATATCTCGATGAATGATATCCTTAGAATTGAGATAATACTGCAAAATCATTTATTTATTGCTCACTGATCATATCTATACGATGAATAGAATATAGCTGATGAGCTCGATTAGATGCCAAAAAGATTCAAGATTCGTATTGAAAACTAAGAAATGGACAAAGCCTCTATGAAGCAATATAAGAGGTACACCATTCACAACTATTGTGAACATTAGATCAGAACGATGGGATAGTCTCAAAACTCGTTGAAAGCCTTCAATTCGCCACCGCTCATCAGGAGGCTTATTTATTAACTTGCTTCAACAACATCGAACTTTTCAAGTAAGTTCATAATCACTCTTCTAAGTGGAGGGTTAAATTGGGGTGGGGGGGGGGGGNGGATGTGCAAAGCAGAACTCATTTATAGATTATATATAGCGAATGATATAATAAAAAAAAGGCTGTTGCTAAATTAGTTGATGTTTCTTCAATTTAGTTCTTAACCAATTCTTTGCAGTTTGCAGTTTGCTGTGCTAATTTGTATTGCATATCAATAAAACGAGACATCAATTGATGAAGTGATAAGCGATAAATGTCTTCAACTGATAAAAACTGATAAAGAAGAGAATATTAAACAATTGATAACGAAAAGAAAAAAAGAACTTACGAGGCCATCACTGATTTGCCATGCAAAGCATAAAAGATTTTTAAACTTTAATCCTTCTGTATTACCCTAAAATTTATATTTTTTTACTTAAATGATGTAGATGCTGAAATATTCAACGATAAACTTCATAACGTTTTACTATTATGGAATTGTAATTGATTGCAATGTCAACAAATTGCAACAAATAAGAAACAAAATATCGTAAGCCCCATAGGAATACCGTAATACCGCTACGGTATATGGTTGCCCCCAGGAATACCGTAAAACCGTGTACGGTTGTCGCCGGAAACACTATGATACCGTATACGATTATCTCTAGGATTACCGTATCTCTCGAATCTTGCCAATAACCAAAGGCATTTCAAACTTAGAAGATTTGCGGCAGCCGCATGTTTTGTGCGTCAGCTTTTATGTTCCAGTTTTTATTCCACCTCTTCGCATTTTTATGGCTAATATAAAAGGCAAAATTTGCAGCTTCTGAATTTTGTCCAATTTTGTCCGCAAGAGCAAACAATGAGTCTACCGACTTTGTCACACAAAGAGAATTTTGCCCGCAGACAAGTCTGCAGATAATTCGGTTTTGTCTCTCCAAGTAAAGCTTAGAAAACATAACGATTACATTGTAAGTCCCGTTATTAAAAAGGAAAATAATGACGATAGCAATAAACAAATCATCAACAATAAATGCAATATTGATACGATTCTAACCTCAAAGATGAGTGATCGATTATCGCGTAGATAATGAAGGAGATCACCTTTACTACAATATTCAACCACAAGACATAATTTACCATCAGATGTATCCGAAACACCAAGAATACACAATAAATGCGGATGATATACCAATGATTTCATTAGGTTGATTTCCTTTAATTTATTCAAAATTATCGAGAATCCTTAATATAAAAGCTTGAACTATTTGTATTTCGAGTGGAAAGTAATTGTCAACCAATAGAGAAGGGGAGAAGAGGA
>JAARMF010002700.1:3898-20439 GCA_022844705.1 Toxascaris leonina
AAATTACCGACCAACATTTTCTTGATTCTACAACCGGTAAAATAAATTACCGACCAACATTTTCTTGATTCTACAACCGGTAAAATAAATTACCGACCAACATTTTCTTGATTCTACAACCGGTAAAATAAATTACCGACCAACATTTTCTTGATTCTACAACCGGTAAAATAAATTACCGACCAACCAATCAACTTGCAACATCGAAACGACGACAATGTAGAGAGGAATTTCGACGGAACGATATGAATACCCCACCATATATGTCAGACAGATATTATCTTCATCTAAAAAGTCAGCTTTTCCTATGCGACACATAAATGTCAATTGCAATAGCCCAATTGCAAAGGCTCAGCAAATGATAGTATGTTGAATTAAGTGAAATAAGCATTAAAAAGCTCTTCATAAATAATTATAGGGGTCAAAGTTCATTTTTTGGTGAGGGCAATTCAGAAACATTAATTAGAGAACCAACGATACTAATGAAGCTACTTATCGGTACTAATCGGTGGTTAAAAAGAAAAAAATTTGAATTATTTTTTGCAAACCGTCACGACAAGCACGAAAACAATGTGCAAAATTTTGGATCGATTGTGCCGATTAATTTTTCATCACCGACATAGGGAGTTTTTTTACCATTAGCGATTCACTATGCATTGGTAATTTTTTTACCAATAACGGGAAAAAGTTCGAGCCGATGAAGGCGATTCGGTTTGCGTTGAGTCGTCTAACAACCAATTTTTACATAACGCCAAATGTGTGAATTCATCAGTAGAAGTCCACTTCCTGTTGGCAGAAAGTGATTTTCTCCACAAATATTAAACTCTATATACCTTACATATGTTCGTTGTTCATTTCATCTTCATTTTTATTACCTTAACACGACGGACAAAAAGCCATAGAGTTATAGCTAAAACTGACAAAAAATTGGCCAAGATGAATGTAAAAAATGGCCAAAACTGACAAAAAAAGATGACCAAGATTGAGCAATAACGGTGCAGCACGTTTTTTTTTCATATGTCTTAAATGTCAGCTTAATTATGTCAATCTAATTTCATGCTTAATTAGACACTTTAATTGGCCATTGACAATTCGATATGAAAATAATAACAAAAAAAGAGAGGTAGCCTAGAGTTGATATTGGAGANGGGTGGATATTGGAGAGGAAAAGGTAAAGATAAAAGATATTAGATAAAATAGAAGCGAGTAAGAGAAGCAGTAAGCTAGATACGTGATTGAAAATAAACGATCAGTCAAAATATGCTTAGAACTATGGCTATTTATTAGTTGTAAGAAAAAGCTTCACAAATGTACAACAAGGTAATATGTTTAGTTCAGATGTAACTACATGAGCAAACTTTGACTCTCTAGATTACCATATCTACCAGTCTCCCTCTCCCTCTACCCCTCCTCACCCCCTCCTCCACTACCCTCATCTGTGGAGCATTCGGGGAAGTTTATATATACAGCTGAGTTATTGGTTAGAGTATGATAAACCAATTGAGGCTCTATTTACCCTATAGCAAATGCTAAAGAAATATGCTGCTTAGTTGAATTATTTGATGAAATTAACAAATCAAAGGATAGATTTCGAAGAGGTCGCGAACTATTTTCTCGAAATATAGCAAAAGAAAATTCGACGGAAATAAAGAAAAGAGGAGCCGACTCGATTATTATTTACGTGCACCTGAGCTATGGACAAATGGGCAACTCGACATCGGATCACAAAACAGGACGCAATGCTTACAAGAGTTGTGCATATGGGCGGAGCGATGCATTCGCACATTCACTTTGTGCACATTGCTTTTACCCACCCTTACTAAGGCCTTATGTTTCTGCACTCATATTTGGAGCCTTTTTCATGGATTGACCATGCTTTCTCCTTAGTCCGAAGTGGGCTTTTAAAAGCAAATATATGTGTGGTAAATAGAAGATCCAAGTTTGGGGCTGTCATCCACACCCTCTGCCCATCCCCTCGCCCCCTCCCCCCTCTATCTTCTTCCATCTCTCATCCCTCACCTTTCGTTTCGATTCAGAAGCAGAAGTAATATTTGGAAAATTTTGGAATTTGCAAAAAGTATAGGGTTCTTGGCATACGTTTATGACCTTTCTTTGGCCTTTCTCATCAGAATATTGGTACCTGCTGTGAATTTCTGCTTCAATTATTCTATCAAAGCAGCCGACGCGCAAATATACATAATTGGATCAGCTAACGCAGAGTCGCCAAATTTTAATTGGGAAGATTCATTTCCATAGCAATGAAAATGAAACTTCTCAGGTCTCTGGCGAAAATGTCCGAGCTTCGGGCTCGGACATTTCCGACAGAGACTTTGTACTTCCATAATTTTTGGATAGCGATCTTAGACCGACATGTAAAAATGTTGTCGAAGGGCAAAGCTTTTGGCGGAAGTGCCTCGAGGAGACTGCAGCTAAACACAATTTAATAATCAATAGGATATATGGCACAATTCTAAGTTTGTCATCCAAACATATGACGTTACTTATCGATGCATATTAGCATGTCAAGTGCAACATATCATTATCACTTTGCTGAGTGTTAGTCAACTTCGACCTTTGGCCTTCACAGACAACACTTCCAATAATATATAAAACTCCGACAAAAACATGTATGGTAGCTGAAAATTTCATACTTTCGCAAATTACTCCACATTTCGCTGACGTTTTCGACGTTTTTTAATTGGCTTTCACAATTACGCCAGATGTTTTATGGGATGCGGTGATGTGAAACTTGGCAGCGACCTATAAATATAATTGCTCTCCTCTTCGCTTCAAGCATTAAACGCAAAACGCCTCTTCTATTTAAGTAAAGCACATCAATTGCAAGCAAGTTTTAGAGTCTCACCAATATGCTTCACATATACGCTATAAATCGTGATAACGCAACATATTCTAGAGAAAATTGACACAACACTTTTAAATGCTAAATAAATAAATGAGCATCGATAAAATCGTCGATGAAATTCTTTTGTTAAATGATCTGAAGTTCATATGTTCCTGATCTGATTCCTGAAGTGGAAACTTGAAGACACAAAACTTCCTCATATGCTATCGATTTTCAACGCTCCGAATTTAGCGCTTCATATATTAAGAGAGAAGAAATTTCGGCCAAATCTCTCAGTTATAGAGAGTCACAAAATTCACTTATCCACTTCCTTGAGCTTTAGAGAAAATCTTTGCGTTCATTGAAAATCGGTGAGGAATAGAAAACATTGACGAACATTAAGAAGATTGCTTAGTGCAACAAAAATCGGCCGAATTTTTGCAATCGAATTGCGATCGATTTTCACTAGAAATTATCGAGAAATTAGTATAATCAATTGAGTAATCTGCAATACAGTAATGATTTCGTATATTCAAAAGAATATCAAAGACGAAAATAATCACTCATCGGAACAAAAAAAAATTCGGGTGAGAATGCACAAGAAAGAAAACATGGTTCGTCGTTAGAAGTGTGAAGAGTATACTAAGTGAAATGCGTTAACACTATAGCAATTCACAATTGCCCTTGTGTAATATCCGATACGTTAATAGCATAACATTTGCATACTAAAAGATTGCTCATCGACTCTCTAAGCGAATCACTAAAGTCTCGAACAATCCAGAAATTTGTTCGATAATCCATCAAATAAATCCATCTCGAATGTCAAGACAATATCCTAGCAAAAGTGTATATAAATATCCGAAAGGGATGTATACGTCGTTGAGTGCAAAAGTGTAAACATCTAAATTATAGGAAAATTTTATAAGCCATATTATGAGATCACTATGCAATGGCTTCGATTATAAAGTTCATAAATATTGAGAATATCGATATACGAAAGATTTGAACCATTAGAGAGGAAATAAAATTATAATTACTGAGAGTTTTATGGGTAATTCAATTGAACATTTCGAATTAAAATTTATTGATTGCAATATTTTTGGGCAAATTCGAGTAAAAATTCACAAAACATTCATATTTATAGATATTTTTAAATATTCGCTTCATATAACAAAATTCGCATAACATTTCCGAAGTTGAAAAACAATAAAACTAGCGGTCGAATATTTTTCACGCACGGTCGGTCGAAAAATGTTCGCTTAACATTTCTGAAGTTAAAAAACAATAAAACTAGCGGTCGAATAATTTTCACGCACGGTCGGTCGAAAAATATTTGCTCAACATTTCTGAAGAGTTTAGAGAGTGAAATCAGCCGTTAAGAGGGCTATTATTTATGTGAGGAAAAGCATTGCAAAGTAATTATTCGATTGCAAGAAATAAATTCATCACTAGGCGATAGTCAGTGAACGGATTCAATGAGTCTCTCAAGAAGAGATCACCAATCACCTCGTAACTGTAAAAATTACCATCAATACCATTCATTCATCACTAACAGGTGCTTACTAGTTCTTGCTCCCTTTTTTCTTCTTCTCTTTGCTCAAGCAGATCGCAAGTGCGAGAGTATTCTTTGTTCATCAACAATAGTTATTGTTGTATGAGAAAGCCTGAACTATTCTTTGAATACCTTTGTGAATATCCACCTACATCTCTCCACATATTTGCAACACCTATTCGCCAAATATTTTCGAAAATTGTCGGAGATCACCTCACCAACTAAGCCTAAACTGCTCATATGAAGTTGCGAGCAATTTTAGGAAGTAGTTTTCCTCTTGTAGGATGGATGACCTCATCTATCGGGAAGAGAAAATATTTTTTTTAAACCGTGAGAATAACTACATCTCCACTCGAGATGACAGCTTATATAATAGATCATCTGACAAGCTCTCATGATTGGATAAGTACTTCATCAATACGTTATAAAATACTGTGTTCCTATAGTACATTACGACGATCATCAATATTTCTTCTTATGAAATCTTCCTCTCGTCGATATCACTTTAGAATTTCTGGAAAACCTATAAATCTGGGAATTTTATTCCAGACTGTATACCTTCGTCACTTTTATTGGAAGCATACCTTAATATTGGTCATCTGCTTCCGTATTTATGGGCATCTGATTTGAATTTATGTTTATGAGGACGCTACGCTGTAGATTCTAATTCACTCACTAAAATCTTGCACTTTTTGTGGAGTGGTGAGTAGAAGATTTTGAAATTGTTGCAGCGTAAATGTCATCCAATTGAGCGATTTTGAAATCCTTGCGGCGCAAATGTCACTTAGTTGAACACGACGCTAATTCCCATTCTAACATATTCCATGAAAATCTTTCACTGACATCGTTTATGCATCAAGTAAAATTCATTTTTGAATCGGAAGCTTTCATCGCACTGATTATATTTGCTTAAATTTTTTCCGACTACATCACTTTACATGTATAGCTTGAAGTAGACGGCTAACAATGCAATGCCGATATTTGTTCTTTAGGGCTCTTCGAGTAGCAATAAGCAAGGATTAAGCTATGTCTATAGCATAAATAACGGATCAATCTTGATGTGCATGATGATACCTTCAAATATAGACGAACACACAAAGGTAGATAGTGCCTTTGCAAAAAAACCTAACANAGCTTAGAGAGACAATAGGCGTTAGTCAAATATTATGAAAGAGAGTCGCAATAAGTCAGTAGTTCAGTTGATTTTTTTATTGTTGAAGAAGATATATATTTTTGCTTTCTATGTAAATGACGATCACTTTTGGAGTTCTTCAACGAAGTCATTCTTCATTTACAGCAAAGTTTGAAATTTTTGTGCATTTGTGTCGCCCTTAAGAAAGTTGTCAACCTTTGAGTGATATATTATAGGCAAAAGTGCATATCTAAAGGAAAGCAGGTAATTTTTTCTTTGTTTGACAATTTCAAGCTTGAATCACAATAAAAGCAGCTTAACAAAACTTAGCAAACCTTATATTATAGAGTAAAATCGTTAATATCATCACGATTCATTACATAGTTGCCTAAGAGCGTACTTTTGCTCTATGAATTTGGAACTTCGATCACATAGATTGAGCTAAAATTGGAATTTGTTTCTTTTTTTTTGGAACCCAAGACTTGAATAACAAGTCAATCTNTGAATTTGTTTCTTTTTTTTGGAATCCAAGACTTGAATAACAAGTCAATCTTTGCAGGAATGCTTATTGCTAGGCTATCAGTCATTATTTTTATACAAATGAGTAATCACCAATTCATTTGCTGTATGGCAGCGCGAAAAAAATCCCACACCTTATGCTAGTTTTCCGGATGAAATCTCCATTTGCTTTAAATTATTTTCTTGGAAAACTCATTAGTTGTCATATATAAAGGTTTATGGATTGGATAAAGAATTGTGGATTATCATATGCTGAGCCGAATATAAGGCCAAAGTGAAGAAGTACAGGAGTATATGCACCGGTATCCAGAAGATTATCTCGGAGTTGTCCGCCCATCATCTGATTCCACCACCTCAAGGATCATAAAGGCAAGGCATTATATGGGTGAACAAGTGATGTTCTATTAATGTGCTGCTAAATGCCGTATTGTATCGAAAGCTATCGACAATGTATCATATAAACATAAAGAGTAGATTTTTCTGCTCCACAAAAAAGGGAAAGCACCATATGGGCTTGATCTCTAATAATTTTAGACAACGATCTATTTGATTGTCACTTTGCCATCGCCAAATCTCCAAGCTTATCATTTGTGTGATTTCATTTGAAGATTTCCTCCATCTCTGAAGAGATTTCATGAATTGAACTTTGTGACCTATCTCTCTCTCTCTTTTACTTTATCTGTCTCCATTTCTCTATCTAATGTGTTCGATATGCCCACTATCGGCACCTCATTAAGCTTATTACTCCAATTCTGAAAATAAATTCAACAATAGGATTCAAATTCACTGACAAAGTGATGCTTAATGGAAAGTTACATTCAATGCAGAAAGTTTGCTTCATTTCGGATAATAAATAAGCAGATATTTAGCCTCGTTTTGTTTTTTTCTCAATCAACGACGGTTTTGAGGAGGTCGAAAGTGAAGAATGAAAGCGAGCATAGCGATTATATTGCGACAGCTACTTCATCTATGATTAGTTTGCAATGTTTCTATGAGAAAACATCTATCGTAGATTATGCTGTTCACGAAAAATTGCATCAGAAGAGTTATGGGAGGTGAGGTTTATACTCTCGCACACTGGTGGCTTGACGAATGATTCTTGAAAATTACGTGGGTAGGAAGAGGAATGGGTAGGAATCGAGATGGATGGGAAGTGAGATGGGTAGGTAGCGAAGCGGGCAGGAAGTGAAGTGGGAAGGAAGTGAGATGGGCATGAAGTGAAGTGGGCAGGAAGCGGAATGGGTAAGAAGCGAATGCCATATCGATTGTCAACCAATACAGAATTAAATATACTTTACCGCAATTCACCTTTCTGGATATGGTCCGTTCAGGTGATTATTGGAAAAGTGGGAAAGCGCGCCAGACAGACTTCTGTAATCTCTTTTATCTAACCGACCACTTTCGAAGATCATCAACAAATAATAAAGTATGGTTGATGTGTGTTTATATTGAGCCAAATCACTCGTATCATATAAATCTATAGAAGTTCATCTCTTTTTTGCCTCAACCGGCATGAAATAAAAATTGAACTAATTGCCTTTTTCAGGTATTTTTTAAAAGACATATCGCTAATAGGAAGTGCATGAGTTGTTATGAATATCAATATATGAGGCATTTTGTGATATAAAAAAATCACATAAAAATATTGTAAATCCTCAGATTCAACTGTCGTTTGAAACCGAATAATACGCCTCTCTGAAGAAGTGATAAAATGAGTAAAAATGAATTCAAATAGGCAGAAAAGAGCGTATCATCTGCAAAAATGAGGCGATCACCTAATAAGACTCACAAAAAAAATGTCGAAAAATATCTGATGGAATCAGATAGGACATTTTCATAATAATCGAATACGTTGTATCAACCGCATGTTTTCGAGAGATATGATGCTATTTTCTCATGAGCAATACGTAGACATATTTGAGTGAAGCATCAAAGAAACGCATGAAATCAGACATCGTTCTTGTTTGCTACACGATTTTCGTACTAAGGAAGAGGAAATTACTATGAGCTTTAATCTATTCGTTGATCAATTCGATCGACGTAAAATGAAAAGTGCTCGAGAAGCGGCTTAATCACATAAAAGAAGCTTAAAACGGCTTAATTTGTGCTAGTCAATGTGTTGTTGATGAGCTATGAATAAATTCCCACATTGTATATGCAGCTTAACTGTGGGAAGTCCATTCTTGGAAAGTTGATCATCTTATGCCCTAAGGCTATCGCTTCCATAAAAAAACATTCAGTCACGTGGGATGCACCTAATTGTGAGCCAAATGATTTTGCTCGACAAAAGTCTTCTTATTTTTCGGCATTTTCTATCAAATATTGCATTTCACATAAATGTTTCTGACACATTTTTGGAGGGTAAATAACCAACTCTTCGTCTTCAGTTGCGAACGCGTTCCTGGGTAACAAAAAAAACATTCGTGGATTTTTTGATTTGGATCATGTTAAGCTGGCACATTCGTTAAGCTTCTCTTCTTTCATTGTTTCTGAGTTTAATTTGGTTTGATTTATGACCGGAAGTTCATTCTATTTCCTCTCATCGATGATTTCTCCAAAGGATACCAATACATTGAAAAAAAAAAACACTCACAATCCCTTCATTTGTGTGGAAAGAACATTCCCTATGCAATGATTGATATAAGCGAACGTTTCAAACGTTTCAGGTCTTTACACAAAAGCACTTAATATTTCACATAAATAATATAAAATGAGGCATAGAAATAAATCTGGCAAAAGATCGGCGCCTTTATTAGATGAGCCATAACACCATATGACGAGTTAAGGAAATATTGCTTTTACAGCATCAGTATACCTTAATCAGTGCTGTGCAATACGATTGCGTTGAAAATTATCGGAAAGCCTTCATTGCTTATTGTTGCCTCATCTTTGAATACTCCGCTCAGGTTTGGTCCTCGTCTGTGAAAGGGATATCGAAATGATTGAAAGAGTCTAACGGAGCTTTACTAAGACGGCTCTTAAGGAAAGCTTTTCGTGGACCCTTCCAGCCCAATTATGAGCAGCGACTTCGTATTTTTGATTTGAAACCTTTGTGGCATCGTAGAGCGCAGTTCGACTTATATTTATGTTACAAACTCTTTAAAGGTTTCTCAGGAATTCCGTTCGAGAATATTTTCTCTTTTACAATGTTTGTATTACGCTCGACGCTTTGCCGTCTGCAAATTGAAAAAAGACAGCGAGTCGAACTGAAGTACTCAATTCATTTGCTTTACATTTTGTTCCTATCTGGAATTCTTTGCCATATGATATGGTTATGGCAGGTAAGCTGTCGTGCTTTAAGCGACTCCTGCTGCCTGCCGGCTATAATTCATTATCAAATGTCCATTTTGCATTCCTACGTGTATGTTTATTTATGATCTTTGGTCTTTGCTTTCATAAATGCAATGTTTATACTTAAGCATATATTGTGGCTCCCATGTATAGTTATTCTATTGGACATGCGGTGTCAACGCTATCTTTATTGTAAATAAAGTTGTTCTTTAATGCAATGCAGCTTTGCAACAAAGTTCAACACGAGGCAAAGTAAAGAAGAGAAAGGAAAAGCATAAGTTTTCTGGACTATCACAGGTGAAGCTTTTCAGGATTTTCACAGGTGAAGCTTTTCAGGATTTTTTTAGTGGCTATTTTAGGATGCAATAGCGATAATAATGTTGATGGTATATTCTAGTTCATGCAAGCAATTTTTAGCAACAATTGAATAACAGCAACGGAAAGAGACGAATGTTAGTCATTCGTTTAGTGACTGCTTAGATGGGAATATTTTTTCAAAAATGTTCTGATGGAACTTTTCTTCGCCGTAAAAACTAAGTAAAAGAATTGAACAGAAATATCTGCAATTGCAGAGAAGAAATTATGGCAAACAAAGTTACTTCGTTTTTAACAATTAGTATGAATATATTTGGCTAATAAGGTTGCAAGTTTGACATCCCACCATCTCCTTTTGCCTCTCTCTCCTCCCCCCTCCCCCCCTCCCCCCCACCCTTTGCGACAGCCTTCTTCCCTCTTTCCTCATCAATGCTGTCTCATTTAATGGAGTGATCAATCAAAAATTCCCCCGCCTAAAAATGAAACGTCAAGGAAAGTTTCAAGATATCAAATAAACACAATGATTTCAACTACGATAACAACCGCAAGGAACGGTCATGACCAGATAACAACTATTAGGATAAAGCGAATATTCACAAGGGAAATATGAATCGCAATCGACATGTTCATATCCTCCACGAAAAAAGAACGTAAAAAATGAGGAGATAAAATAAACGAACGAAAAGGTTAAATTTGCAAAATGCCGTCCAGTAGTCATTTATCAACGAACTGTTTCGATATGAAAGCCAAACTTTTCGAGCCGAAATAATTTCAATCGTATGCAAAAATTAATCCCAAGATGACCATTAATAAAACGACGACCGAAAAAAAAGTACGACCGGAAGGCTTAAACAATTGCACAAATTTCAGCTAACCCTCAAAAAAAAAAAAGAGTGCAAAGTGCAACGACGATACTGGCATTTCAGTATTGAAAGGTGGAAACAAAAAGAATGTAAATCTGAAGAATTCTTGCTCTACAAGCTTGGAAAGAATTTTCAACATGACTTTTAATGGCAAGAAAATCCTAAAATTAGAAATAGACGAGATGATAGACATGCTATCCCAATTCGCAAATTTCTTGCAACATTTCAGCTAGTCCTAAAATATTGCTCTTATCACACCCCCTTCCCCTCCACCCTACCCCCCTCTCCCCTATAGTGCAATTGCCGATTCACATTTTCTACCTTTATTTTCATTCTTCCGAATCGTCAGCTTTCGGTCTTACCTCGTCACCGAGGCTAGTAAACTCTATCGAAACATCGGAAGTCTATCCATTCGGCACTCAACAACAACTGTCGAAACAATCGTCGTAGTCTATAAAGATGGCTTGCTAGCATTTTATTGATAGGATATGAGCGTACGTGGGACAAACGTTGTCGAAAAGCGCTCAAATGTAAGCTACCTGATGTAGTGATTTAGATATCACATACTGATATTGGTTTCCGGCATCCGCATATGAGTTCTTCCAAATTACACCTAAGCATAGGATTACTCAGTAAAAACTCAGTTCATTTCCACAAAAAAAGCGGCATAGCGGCGCTACTTTCCTCTGTTGTTTTTTAACACGAATATAGGCAACGTTCGTATGGAATTCTCTCTTGCATCCTCCAAAAACTCCAATGGAGATCGCTCTCTACCTGATGATTTGAAGAAAAAATCAGTCATAGTTGATTAAATCAGTACTGAATTAGTTAAAAAAAAACTTCAAGTTTTATTGAGCATCATCTACTGCCATAATATTTTTTTAAGTTGTACTTCAGAAACTTCGGATCGAACAATTGGAGGGTAGGCTAGTGGATTAAATAATGCAGATTGTTGACCGCGTTATGGCAGTTTTAAGCTGAAATTCTTTTTTGATTTATGTGATAAGAGGTGTTTTGAAGTCATTTTCGATAGTGGTATCGAGGAATCTCATTTACAGAGATTTCTTTTAAAATAAGGAATGCCAAACAAATTGTCGCGCAAGGACCGATATTTACGATAGTATAAACACCATCTAAGATTGAAACTTCAAAATAGAATTGTATATGTATAAGAAAATTAAGATGCGTTTTTTACAACTATCTGTAGTTGAATTCAAGAGGTCAATGAGAAGTCAAGGAAAGATTGAAGCAACGGAATTCATTTTTATTAGCATACGATTGCACAATTCTTCTCTTAAGATTCGTTTTAGAGCCATTAGCGATTAGACGTATCATAGAATTAACCAACATATTTGATGAGATTGACGCTAAGCTTCATCAAGGCAGTTCTTGAGCTAAGAAATGCCAAAAACTATATTTTTTATGGGGCCAAAGCTTTGATGACTTTGCGCCGTTCCAAAAATTTCCCAACGAAAGTGGGAAAATGACAACCCTTATTGTTTTTGAAAATGATAGCTTCCGGTATCTCTGATAAGGACTTTCTACCTTGAGAACAAAAGACAGACACAGAAAACTCCAGGCTGGGAGAAGATGGGAGGAATTTTATGCCAAAAATTTTTGAAAAAATTTCTTCGTCGCATTTGCAAAAGATTTTGTTGCATAATACCTCTTAAATTATCTCTAATAACCAAAAATCTTTCATTATTGTATATTCCGTTAAGAAATATGTAAAACATGGTCGGCAGTGCAAAAGATGGCGTGACCGATGAATGCGTGAAAAGAATTACACAGTGGACACCCCGAATTGGCAGAAGAAGTAGCGGGCCGGCCAGCGTTGTGGTAGAGTGACCCTTTAAGAAAGACTGCGGGAAACAACGGGATGAGAGCAGCATTGAACCAAGATAAGTGGAAGCGATATGAAGAGGCATTCATTCGTAATGAATGATTAAATTGAAGTAAAGTAAAGTAAAGGAGAGTAAAACTTCTGAGCGCATCGCATGGTGATATTATGATTTTCCAGCCACAGTAGGCCGAATGGTCACAATATTGAGCCATGAACACAACTAACGAGTCACTTGTATATGCAATAGTCGAAACTGTCCACTCTGCAGTGGTCAGCAGAGTGGACATTTTCGCATTTTCGAGGAACGAGATATGGGCATTGTGAATGGAGTTGATAGACAAGCGGGAGCACACAGAAGCAAATCTTCAACTCTCATAGAGAACCTTATAGCGGTCGAGTTACCAAAAAAACAGACCTTGTAAAAGATCGGAAAGAACGGCAATCGCATCTAAAGTATATAGGCATTATTGCACATTTATTACTATTATTATTATTATTATTATTATTATTATTATTATTATTATTATTATTTCATAATTTATGAAAGCGGTCGGTCAGAGAAGCGAAGAACAAGCGTGTCTATTGGCTAGTCTTGCATAGCTCTGCACTTATTTGCCCGATGTTATGCTCGTTTCGTTTTTCATTCGCCACTATCCACATCAAATTCGGTCAACAAAACAGCTTCTCCTCGTCTGATTTATATTCCTCGCATGCATTTTCGCATTGCCAAATTCATGTTTTTCACTTTACAATATACTGAAATGGTCGCATCTGTTTTTCTCAATTGATCGGTGTGTATGAACACCTGAGGCCATTAGTGGGCCGACTCCTGTGGGATTTCCAAAAATAAAAGTTCTTTCTTCAAACTTGAAAATGCGCTAAACAGCATTAAATTTACTTCTCATTCGCTCTCTCTCAAGCGCTCTCTCTCCCTCCCTCTGTATGGTATCGCTTCTGGAAAATATGACAATTTTCAAGAAATCTTTCTTCCATTCACCATGAATATTGCATGCAAAACCTCTATACAAGTACATATTATACATATATGTAATACGCAGTATTATATATCACGTTGTATTAATTAGTGTATAATATACAACATACTAGACAGTGTACTAGAGACCTTTAAATATAGTACCTCTCAATTCAATTTCTCTTCCCAACTTCAATTTCTCTTCCTCCGTTCGTAGGTCGAACTTCAAACGAGTTTCGCCATCCCTTCTGCAAAATCGCTCACCTCCTTGGATAGTCCTGACTGATCAAAGATGTTGTTTTCGCATAAACCTTTTTGAATACAACGCATCGAATTAAGTTCATCTCCGCCCCCTCCCGAGATTGCATCCTATAAAAGCACCCTTCAAAACAACTAGTTTTCCATCAGGCTCATCATCTGCCTCTAACCAGTTGAAATTTTCCCACTCTAAGGGATTTAATTGAGGCTTGATGCCAGTAGCTAATCGGATGCATTTGATAATATTACGAGAATACGGGAAAGGCCTTAGCTCTATAGTTGATAAACGACAAACTATCAGCGCCTGATTTAAACTTTTATAGTATTTCCATGCATAGCCAGTTTTGATGATCTATAAGGTGATCAATCGTCAGAAACCTTTATCCTAACTCTTTGAAAGTTTTTAGAAATCTACAGCCTCCAGATATTATTTGGAGCAATAAGCGATCATCGAATAGTCGCAAAACTTTTCACATAGCTAGATGAAGCTAACACTACCATCATCATAAATTATAATGAACTATTTTGCTATGACTAGAGAGGGGAATAAAATCACTGATTTGCAGCGTTTCAGATAGCTGCATGAAAAGCATTTTGTATTCACATCTGCCATAGCTATGAATGTGCTTGTTATTGAAATTGATTAAAATATATTGGCGGTCGAGAAAAAGCACAACGATGAATCGATGATTTAAACAGCTTGTGTGGAGATGCATCGAATGCTATTTCTTTAGCGATTTGCCAATTTTTCAATTTCCATTAAACATATGGTGCACTATTTAATTTCTCGAATGCCATATAGTCATTTTTAAAATCTGACGAGAATGAAAAAAGGTGATGGACGAGCTAGTCGAATAGACGATCCTCTATCGGCACACTAGATTTTATATATCGAAAAAGGCGTTTTCGATTTGTCGGTCGGCAAATCAACTGAAAAAAAAGAAGGAAGTANAACGGAAATTATAAACTCTTTTATTGTTAGCGTAGCTAATTTGATGATATTTTGGAAGTAAATTATTCAGTAGAAAGCACTTTGGATATTTACTGCAGTCAATTTTCAGCGATAATGGAAACACGTCAGCTAGGAGCCATCTAGCGCACACATAGGTTGCAAATAGGGGAATGCCCATCACTACGACGGCTAGCTGCGAATGCACTGAATAAGCAGCCATGGACAATCCAGCGACGAGATCCATCATGGTATGGCTGAGGTTGAGGATGGCATGGCAACACTTTAAAAAATGCTCACAGTACCCAGTGAGGGCTTCATGTTACGGCCAAAAAAGACCGCAGCTGTAGGTACTCGTTGAAGAAGAAAGTCTAGGAGAAGGAAACGCCGAACAACCAAAACCTATGTCGCCAGCAGACTAGCCACCAGGCGATGTACTGTCGGACACAGCGATAAACTTGCCAGCTTCATCGGTGAAGGGAGCGACGAAACCGATNGAATCCATGAAATCACGACTGTTCAAAGTATCCAAGTATCGGTTGGTATCGTGACTTAAGGTTTTGTTGCCTCACCAAACAAAAACTCAAACGGAGATAGATGGAGTAATTATGCACCCAACATTCAATCGAATAACCGTCACTACTGAATCCGAATAAATGGACATACGCATAGGGATTCATTCACTCGACGGTACAGATCAAACCATTAACGGTACACACCATAACCATCATTACCATGGCGCTAGCTTCAACCGTTCAAATACTGAACACCAAACTAATAGACAGACAAAGAAACGCATATGCGCACAACAATGTAACCTTAGGGGGACATTGCTGAAAACACAGTAATAGCGGTGAAAGAAACTGTACAGTAAATTTTCTGGAAACCGTTTGGCTCCTTTTCTAGCTCCAGATTTATACATTTTCTGGATTGTAAAGAGTGTCTCATAGAATATAGTAAGTATATTTTCTGGAAGAGATGAATTTTTGTTCACAAAAAAATTATGAGCTTATTACGATTCTGATAGCAGTTGAACAATTCGGATACTCATCAAGCCAACTTTTCCGGCTCATCTCTGTCGCGTTATCGACTCAAAACTGCCCAACTCCGATGGTAAACTCAAATAAATAGATAAACTCGAAATGAAATTGTTAAGTAAATGGAAACAAAACCCGATGGTTGTATGAAAGTTGTAATCAGCTAGTGATATATGCTGCAATGCAAAAAGATTCCACCGATATAAATTTTATGCGATATTATTAAAATTTACTCAAAAAAATTTGCGAGTTTAAATCCTCATATTTGGAGGAAAACGAATGGAAAACTTTATTCACCTGAACTATGATGATTTGTTGATTTACCTGTAGAAAACATCGATTCACATTATTTCAGCTAATAGAATGTAGATCAATGAAAAGTAAAAAAAAGATTGTTGAAAAACAATCAACCTTGGCATGGTATCCTCGTCGACTCCACTCAGATCGACGATGTATTCGATATTGAGTCGACAGAGCATACTAAGATTGAGAACCGCATCTAAACCACCACAGTAGACAGTATCATCGACTTGGAATGCCTGTAAATTCAACGTGAAGCTAAAATCATCAAATACGAATTTTAGGCGAAAAGTCGTGTTCTGAACTAAGCTATCCAAATGGTTGGCCATTCGATGTATTCGCAAATGACTTTTCAACCTCAATTGATAACAATTTGCTTATCATTTATCACTTATCATATATGATAGACTATTCGTAATAGCTTGAAGATTACCGCTTGCTGATAAGATGATTCGAGCGAAAAATTGATAATTCAAAAAACGTTGATAAAGTGTTGTTAATTTAAGAATTGAAAGATTCCCCGCCATTGGTTGCACTATTTACTTCCGTCGACAATAATGAGAAAATATGGAGTCAAAACTGGCTGGCCATATTTGTGCCATACTTCACCATGAAATGTGGCACACTATCGTCCTATCTCATGCTTCTTGCCATTTTCATATAAACT
>JAARMF010002702.1:10447-22250 GCA_022844705.1 Toxascaris leonina
CCAGCGAAAACAAACATAGATTTTCGCCTTTATATCGTTTATTATCTTATAGGAAAAGAAGTAGCATTGAAATAATGCTCATCCTAATTAATATTCGGAATATCTGAGGCAGATTTCTGAATAACCGCACTTTTGATTTGCGAATACTCCTATCTATCCGATAAGATTCGATATCACAAAAGCAACGCTATCGATCAAAATCTCTCATTTCACCAAGTGAAGAAATTTGTTTCGTTCACCTTTTAGAAAGAATAATTTTTACGCAATATCGAAACAAATATTCATATTTTGCGATGAATTTTTGTATCATTTTACATAATTAAAGATTATAATAATAAAACTTCCAATGAAAATTTATATCGATTTTATTTATCGTTTATTTTTCGATAAACGCAATAAATCGACAAGCACTACGCTATAGATTGCAATTTCCTCATAGGTCGACAACGATCGAAAGGTTCTTTTACATTGAAAATCAATCAGCACATAAGTAAAGAGTATCTCAAAATTACGCCTATTGTTGATTTTATGAGACTTTTCATAGTCATCAAATCTTTTCGTTTAGATTAGTATTATCGTATTCGGGCAAAGCGAAAATTCCATACAAAACTGAATGATGGTTTTCACGGGGAATGGTTCTAGAATTGTGGACAATTCATGAAAACGGTGAATTTTTAAGGAGAAGGTGGGCGGTAAAATGGGGTGGGGAGGGTAGGGCGGGGGAGGGGGAGGGGAGGGAGGGGGAGGGTAGCTGGGATATAGATGATGTTAACTGGAGTAGCAAAAGAGGGAAAGCGGAAATAGGAAGGAGTGGTGGACGGGCGGATGTCAATCAAATAACAAATATCAACTCAAATAATCACATATGTTATTTATAGGTAAACAACACTTGCCGTTCTTAATCACCTCTAAACGTTGCGATTATCTCGAATTATGTTTTCAACGATAAACAATACGCTTCTGGTTTTGAGAGTATCAACAAATCACTCAAAAACTTTTCCATTCAATTCGATTCAAAGTTCGAATCTTTCATAGAAAATTGAGAAGGAAAAAGAAGAGAATTAAAATTATCTTCTCAGAGAATTGATATTATTTTTTCCTTGAAAAATTACTTCAGTAGAGAAATAATCCGCATTTATAAGTTTACTTTTTCTTTTTTATTATTTAATCGAAAATAATTTGCAACAATTTGGGAGGATTTTATTCCAAATCTAGGAAAAAACTTTCGTTTTTGCCACCAATAAACTGGAAATAAAGAAAATACATCAAAAATTCAAAGAATATTCTCAAATCAATGAACGAATAAAGTAAACAAACCAATCACACCGAATACCACATTTTCTATTGCCTATTTTTACCATTGACTAGAGCAATAAGTTATAACCGCAAAAAAAAGAAAACTGATAGAGCGATGGTGACAACCAGCTGCAAGTGCTGCCGAAAATGATTGTAAAAAAAGTCAAAAATGACCGTCGAGTCGTGAATGTGAAGGGCATTCAATCCCCTCTCGTTTTTTTCGTCTCTTCGGATCAGCACAAAAACAAACGAAACTCACTTAAATTTATCGATACTTTGTTGGATTTATTTACCCTTTTTTTTCTTCTTAAATTCTATTGACTTTTTTTTAGTATTCATTTAAATGTACTATACAAATATTCATTGTTTTTTTTTCACGCTTAATGAAGAGGTTAAATTTTCGTGCACGAAATAAGAGTTTATTGATGTCGTGTCACGTTAATCTAAACAATAATGATTACGCGAACAATCCGTGGTTAGCCGTCTAAATAAAGCTGAATTTAAAGCTTAATTTCAATAGCTAAACTATATAAGCTTTCATAGTTGTCTATAAGACAAATCCGAAAGATTCCCTTAAGCAATGAATAATTCCCATTTCATAACCTATTTACCGACGAGTGCAAGAATACGAGAGAAAATATTATGCTCCTCAAAAAAAAAAGCCATCCAAATACTCCATTTTCGTATTGCTTTTTATTTATTTGATTTATTTCTAATTTTTATTAGCTTTATTGAATTGAATTCATTTATTAATAAATATATACTCGATGTATTTCAATTCAAACAAAAGTGAAAAATATAGGTATTGGCAGATGAGTATCATTGTTAGTATCGCCCGCTATGTGCAAGTAACACTAAATGAACAACACAATCAATTCGGCTCGAAAATTTTTTCCACCGATTTAAACGGATTGACAAAAAAAAAATGTTTCGCGCAATTTTCGGGTCATTAGTTTTTTTGCGAAATGATGAACGAAACGTATGAGATTATGTGTATCTACTCTAGTGGTTGAATTTGTGTTCGGCGAATTCTCCACAATCATACGAGTAATAATTCGCGTAAAATTATCGGTCTTTTTTTTTGAGGGAGTTGCATTTGATGACTGAACGTGTCATTTAAGAGATGAGGCGCTAGCTAGCTATCTCTTCAGAGATATTCCTCATAAGCTTATTTAAGCTTATATTTTGAAAAAGCTTATGTGTTTTTCCATTGACGATTTATGTCATCAAAAAAAAAAAAAAATCCATTGATTTTGCTTAAATGTGATTCCCCACTGACGACAGTCGAGTGGGGGGAAATTCCGAAATGAGCGAGCAACGGAATAATAATGATTTCCTCTTCCCCCTCCCCCCCCCCCCACCCCTCAAAATATCCAGAATGGCACCTGTATTATTTATGTTTATATATAGCGTAATTATTTGCGTGTATGCGAGCGTCTTGAAGAATTTGAAACTTCAATATCAAAAACAAGGAAATTCTATTTAATTACGATAATGTTCCATTACTCTAATAAGTTCGGAAATACGCGACTATAGGTACTTCCAGCGTATCCTATATAAGCTCAAAAAATCTAATACTTATGTATTGTCAATTAATCAATCTCGCATTCACTTGTTCATTTGAGTGTCATTTCCAAGAAGATAGCGCATGTGTCTGCTCTCATTCCGGTGGACATATGCGCCATTTCTCGAATCATTTTTTTTGAAACGTTTTTTTTCTCGCCAAACAAGCTGTTAAAAATTTATCACTTGTTAAAACCAGCTAAAAAATTAAAACTTTGTGCATACTTTATCATTCGCCGGCAGATGACTAGCAGTGATCAAGCGTTCATTCATATGAGCGGATTGCGTAATCACCTCTCACATCACCTCCCCTGATACGTGTACCTAGTGGTTTTCTCTACCAGCAAAAGCGATCGTTCTTGTTCTTAGCTTGTCAGAGAATTTAGTCAATGAAATTCGGAAGGTAGTATACGAATTGAGTTCGCCTGATGCTTCAAATTTTAGCTATGAATAGATCCTATTATGACCAACTTTTCGACTCGCCTGGTCACTTATACGAATGCAACAAAAAAAATGTTATTTCCGGGGGCTATTCCAGAATATTACTGAACCGCTTGCTGAGGACATATGAATGTCGAGCACATGACGCACTATCCGGTGATCCGGCGATTCGTCGATGCAGGTCCAGCGATAAATCGAGAGTGTGTACACGATGCGCTTCGCGCAGCTATTGTCCGTGTGCGAGTCGAGACTCACTCGATGGATGAAGAGAGTTTCTGCTTGCCCGGATCAAAGGTGCAACTTCGTCCATTCTTGAGGACGATTGCTCATCTACATGATCGCAACCTCGTTCAGTTCTTAGCTGGCTTTTTTTGATGGTGTTATTTATTTGCGCTCCTTCCTACCCCTCTCCCTCCTCCCCTACCCTTCTCCCTCCTCCCCTACCCCTTCCTCTCCTCCCCAACCTCCCTCACCCCCCTCCTCCCTATTCCTCCTCCCCCTTGCCTCTTGCCCCACAGATCCAACCGCCCAAAGAATTTGCCACATCCGAACCGATCTGCGGCTATCTTGACAGAAATCTCCCACCCTCTACAACCCCGAACACTCCACTCCATCCCTCTCCCCCACTATACAACTTTTATGGAACAAAGAGCTGCAATATATGGGCGATTCGGACACAGTTCGCAGACGTTCAATTCGTTATGCGAATGTTTCATTGATGTGGCGCATATTTTTGAACGTTTGTATAGTCGATGTTTATTTGTTTTTAATTAGTTGGGTAGTGAGGTGTTCGAGGGTTGAGTGCTGTATTTAAATTTGTCTTTATGTAGCAAGTTTTGATGTTGTAACTCCTGCGAACGAGGTGTTTGTGGAGGGTAGGAGGGGAAGTTACAACAAGGCGGAGGGATGGGTTATGATTGTTGAGGAAATTTATTAGTTCGTCTGTAAAGGCGTCACTAGTGTAAGGAATGACGAGTGGTACACAAGCATCCCTCGCGTGGTTTAATCGCTTAGCACGATGGCAACCAAAAGAATTTTTGAGTGTTATTTTATCTGAGCCTTCACTGTAGCTGACTTTGTAGCCGTTACTTTTAAGTACTGACACAGCATGATCACTTGTTTGATGGAGACTTTTAGAGGATTGGTTTAAGTTGACGGAACGCACTGTGTTCAAAGAGTGAGAGACAACATTGCGTTTGATGAGGGTGGGTGAGCTGACTTCTCATTAACTATTGTATTTGAGGAAGAGGCTTTGTAAACGAATGAGATTTAAATTGGCCATTGAAATATGAAATAGACATATTAAGGAAGGGGATGCTACCGTCCGTGGGAGTTGAATTTCCGTAGTGAGGGAGATAAAAGGATCAGAGTCATTAAGGGTGTCAAAAATTTATCGGAGTTCTTCCCGGGACCTTCAAATAAAATTCCACTTAAAGGTAATGCTTCATTGCCGCATCAGTTTATATTTCTGGTGCGGGTTTCTACGAAGTGGTCATTGAGGACAACTGAGAAATCTCACTTAGAGGATTCTTCGGCATTCGTATGACGATGAATACTCCTGTCTATCATAAGGCAGCGAATTGTTGCCATATATGATTACTACGTATTATCATTTGCACAAAGCTACTCAAATAAAGTATGTTCATGAAATACATAATTGTTTGCTATCGTTTCATAGCGACGTTTTTTTTTTTTTTTTTGATGTTCCGTTTGTATGTCTTTGAAAGCCAACAATCACTCCCCGCTGTAGGATTACGAGACTCAGCAATCTCTTCGGCACTTTTGTTGCGTTCAGAGGTCGCTTGATCGAACATTGCCCGTCGGATCCTCAAATAGATGTTAGATGGGTAGAGGTGTCTGGCTTTCTAATCGTTCCTCACCTTGAGCAATTGCAAGTGATGCTTGCAAATCGCATTGGGAATGTTGCTGGGATATTCGAATATAGGTGGACTGGCGCCTTCGGAGTTTAAATGGTATTTCGAATTAAATTGAGCTACACATTCGAAATTTCTGAGGTTTTCTTAGCGACTTTAATATCGGGTTACACAAAACTTCTTCGTTTGAAGTGCATATATAGGTGTTAAATTAATTCAGTTATTCCATTTCCATTACTTGGTGAAAATGTAGTGAGACGATACCGCCAGTTCCTATTTTAGGGTTGGTTCCCTGAGGAGAAATTAGCGTTGCTTCGGTAACACTTTCAAAAATAGGATATCAGCGTTGAAGGGTGGTGTGCCTTTCATCTTTTCTCGGTCGGTTTAAGTACGACTGATGCTTTATGGGCCACAGAATCATGTGCGATTTTTCTGAAATAGTTTATGATAGTTTGGTGGCTTCAACAGCGAACGTTTCTACTGCGCTATATATGCCTTCATACGTTACTGTTGTGAGAACAGTCTGCTTTAGCTTGAAAAAGAGACAAAACATTGCGATGTTAGCAAAAGAAAGAAAGAAAGTGCGCGAAAATGAGCAAAACATTTTGCAGGCTTACGGTTCAAAAGTTTTGGCGGAGTCGAAAGTAGCGGGGTTTGCTCCACGTATGCTTTTCTCGGAATGCTAACCCTTACTCGCAATCATGAGCCATTTCCATATCGTGGGCCACAAATTAGTAGTTTGGCAGTCTCCAGTGGATGCGTGGAGGGAGTATTAAGGGAGATGCCCCAGCTGTTCGGCGATGCGGCGTCGGCAGTGGAGTTTGCCGCATATTACTGTCTCATTTCGAAGAGCGGAGGTGTCCAAATTGTGGTGGCCGTATGAAGGTGCGGGAAAGCAAGTGCTTCGATGGTATGGAGGTGAAAAGTCCATTCCGTTGAAAGTTGGATGGTCGTCTATATTTGACGATGATCTAATGTCGTATCGGTAAGTGCAGTGGCGCTGCATGAAGCCAGCGGCGCACCCGGACGGCGGCGGAGGCTGTGTGCAGAAGAGGAGGTAGATTCGATGCGCGACCTATCGAAAACACTGTCGTGTCCATTAGCTGCGACAGTGTTTTCGGTGGGTTGCACATACCGATAGCGACAAGGCTATAAGTGATGCTCATGTGGTCGCAGACATCCGCCATTCCACGGGAATTGCCGAGCACACTGCCCTAGACTGGGAGGTGTTTGCAAGGGAAATATGCGCCCATTACGTGCAAAGGGGGTAGGTAAATAGCAATTGCGTATTCCTGGCAATCTCGCTCATACGTCCACACGTTTCTAATTATAACAACTCCTGGCTAAAACCGTGCATCGTACATCTACATTTTCGGACACTTTTGTTTCGAATGTCGAAACCGGAAGGTGCATCACGTAATGCAACTGAAGTGTTCACTCCTGCAGACAGCACTTGGAGGTCCCGGTAAGGTGGTGGAGGCGGAAGAATCAGTATTCTGCAGGTGGGAGCACAATCGCGGCGCGGTATGGCTTACATTCATCTGTGTTACACCAGTAATCTTCATCCTCCCCCCGCCATGGGTTCACTAGAGTTGCTGAAGTTCGTCTACATGTTTCGGTGTTACCCCCTCCGTTAATTGCATGTTCGTATAACGTGCATTTCATGTTGTAGCGAGAACGCACCTGGTTTTTTGGCGCCGTTGAAAGGGGAACCACCAATAACATTCTCTCCTTAGTGCCGGACAAGACGAGAGCGACTCTGGAAGCGTTAGTCGCGCGGTGGGTTCGGCTAGGCACCGTCGTCACCTCCTACATGTGGGTCGCTTATAATGGACTCTCAGCGATCGGTTACACTTAATATGCGGTAAGTTATTTCGTCGCTCTCGCTGACCGTCCTTAATGGAAAGAATCGGTGGTTGGCGGTAGCATAGAATATGATTTCTATATAGGAACGGTCAAATGTTCCTACGAGCAGGTGAAGCTGGAATGGGTTTGACGTGGACTTCCAGATCGCAGCAGGTCGGAAGGTCTACTTTCGGAAGAAATCATCATACCACTCAAGCCGTCTAATGCACCGTTGGGTGTCCTCGTTTGAAGTTAAGTTGGGCTCACTGGGTTCGATCATTTAAAATCCTGTTCCTCACGGAATATTTGTAGCAATATTCACTAACTGCATTTTTGCAAGTGAAGCACAGCACAAACTTCGCCCACACGGTCTTGCACAACGGCGAGTCCCCCGCATCCGCATGAACACCACACCCACATGTCAGAATTCTTCTTCCGGAATTTCTGTTTTCAAAACGGGCGCATTCTCCTTCGTGGTTGATGCCGCCAGTCGCCTCTATAATCCGCACTGATGCCGCCTATTTTATGCTGTTATTTGTGTTGTTATTGCTGTTGTATTGTTGATGCCTGTTGTTGTACTGCTCCTTTACGTAATTGTTTTTGTTATCACTGTTATTGTTGCTAATTGTCGCGACTGCTTGTGATGTAGTTTTTGAAGTTAAGGGAGGCTAAATGACGAAGTTAGTAGGTTGTGGCAAATTGGAAAAGTGCCAGAAGATTGCAGCTTCCTCATGTTGAGGTTCATATGAGTGAGCTCTGAGACAAGGAAATCATCGCCATTCAAAAAGGTGAAGGGCTATATCCGTTTGTTTCTAGCAAGCAATATTAACGCATATCAATCTATTCATTCCTTACAGTGCCGTGTGGTACAACTGAACTAGATGTGCGTTGAAGACGACTCACGTCTCAATTTTGTTCCGAGCCGTTCATTTATTCGTTGAGTTGGAATAATTCTTCAACTTATGTGCATTGTTTTGCTGATGCTGTATCTTGCTTCTTCGATACATGAGACGAATATGTGTATATTCCGAATCGTCGGGGATCTACAAGTTGCGAAATGTTCGATGCGTTTAATTGCATAAAATCACTAGCGTAGCATAATGTGGTGTACGCGATCAAGGACGACCGATTTGCTCAGCTATCATTCCGTTTGAATGCTACGAATGTCAATGTTTCAAATATACGTCTAGCGGCTGTTTTTTGGTTGTGGTGACTTGTTCCGTATAGTTATTAGTATTCGTTTAGCAGTGCCGATAATTTGCCCAATGAAGTGTATGAGAGGTAACTAAATACTGACGAAAGTGATTCCGATATCTGCGGATATACTTGTTTGTTAAATTATGAGCTTTGCTAAGATGTTTTCCGCAGTCTCGACTACTCGCGAGTTCAAGTTTGAAAGGGCCAAATGGCAAAAAACGTATAGCGAGGCGAATATTGAAAGTGCAAAAGTATGGGCGAGAGAATGTGGCGTCTTTGTCTTCATGAACGGTCATTGTCTTTCATGGAGAGATTTGTTATGAAACCGTGATACGAACGAAAGTGTAGGCCCACGAAGCATGTAAAAGGGGCTAGTAAACGGTCATCTTTTGTGAGTTGCAACGCTGACAGTGGCCACTGGACGGGAGTTCAGTTGATATACGTTTTCTAATCGGATTGTGCAGTTTCATCCCGATTGCTTAACACTGTGTTATGTTGCATCAAGTTAACGTATTGTAGGGATTTTTTCCCACTTTTGCTCGGTTGTCATATATTGCGTGTTGATCGTTGATTGATGAAGTATTTCGGTCGAAATTTTATCGTTCGTAAAGCTGTAGATATTGTATTGATGCTTTTGCTGCCACATAATTGTCGCAGAAGAAATTAATCAAAGCGCTATAGTCTGTTGTGATCTGATTGTTTTTTTTTTTTTTGAGAATCCATTACACTTTGGATTTCGTCCACAGTGATAACGGGAAGACACACTCACGACGATGAGTTGTGTGAGTTCGGAATTTAGATTTCGTTATAAAATAATACTTCATTAGTATTCGCTGCAATATTATTGATGTTTACGCGCATATAGAATTGTCTTAGCGCATTTCACTAACAAAAATGAGATGCTATCTACTTCTGACATAAGTTTTAATTGTTTGGTAATTATGAAACTTCTTTTATTGCGTGTTAATTATGAAGAGACTAGCAATGCAATAATATACCTTTTAGTATATTTTATATGTTAAGATACTACTTTATCTCGACAGCTAACTTCCTTGTTTGTCATCGTGATCGTACGCTTGTTTATATTCCCAATGCTGTGTAAGTTATGCGTTCCGCACATTTATATTGAATGCATCATAAGTTGACGGCTCATTCAGAATTCTGAAGGCATGTGAGGTTTAGGAATAACTCTAGAGGGTGTAAAAAAACCGTTCATTTGAGCTTGCGTCTAGATTTGTCCGGAAATAAGCGTCACATGTCTTATAACTGTCGTTATGCTCGTTGTTCAGTATTACTGGCGTCGTGTTTTTGTATCGCATTTTATATCTGCTTTGCGGTCGGTCCACATTTGCCACCAACAAATTGCAAGAGGTTTGATTACCCAAATTTGAGGTTGGGACAGACGAACCGTGGAAGAAAGCGAACGGCAGCAGAGATTCGAGTGGTGCGAAGTGGCGCAGAGTTGACGACTCTAGCGGAGTAACACCGAACAAGAAAGCATCGGGCAAGCCAGTTGAACTTTCAGCCTTCTGATTATGTATTTATCACTGGGGAGATAATGCTCCGGCGATCAGTATAGAAGCACGTGAGGAAGAAACGATGAGGTGGCTGTTGTTCGACTGAAGGAGGAAAACTGTTAAAAGTTCCTCGACCTAAGCACTAAAATGGAGAAAACAAACAAGTGAAGAGGCCAGTTTACTCACGTAACTTTCAGTATATATTGGCTACTGAGAGGTTGAGGAGAGAATGCAGTGACAGTCAATAAACAAATGTTTTTATTGTAATCGTTTTTGTTACTGGTGTTTTTGTTGCGGTTGTTGTTAATTGTCTTTATTAATGTAAATTTAACTTTTTCCTCATCAAGCATCACATACTCCCAATAAGCTCATAGTGGGCGATTATAGCAAACAACATTGGCATATCCAACAAACGCATTTCCCCATTCATTCCTCGGCTGATTTTTTGCACGGCTCCATAATTCAGCATTCTGAGTCGATTGGTGCAAAAATAGAAATTGCATATTTGTATCGCAAATAATTGAGTTCCTATGGTAGGTATTGATATCAGCATGCACATAGTGCAGAGTACGGTGATGATGCATATACACGCATGGGCAAGGGTGCAGCTCCGTCCGCGGTTCACAGCAACTGTGCCAACATTAACTGCAATTGTGCCGAATGTCTTTGGAAATTTGGAGATTGAAAACCGCCACGGGATTTGGAGTAGTTGTGAATTTCAACTTCTTCATATATTATTTATGTATCTATCGACTAAAAATGTTCATTGATAAGTGCAAATTGTAAGGAAAAAATAGCAATTTAAGATGGGAGAATTTCTAATCAAAAGCTTTCATCTTTCAACTTGCGATATGGCTGAAAACTTAAGCATGATTCCACTCTTTGAGATTCGTGCTGATATTTTTTTGTGAACGATTGAAGGCATTCCAATGTTTTTATCATCATCACCATTTGATAAGTGATTTTTTTTTTTTTTTTTTTTGCAGGATTATGATAGGTGATGCAATGAAATTGCGCAAATGTGTGAAATGCTCAGAGATGGGCACTTTAACAGCGTTCGATCCAAATAATGTTTCCTATTGTAAAGCATGTTTCATACAAATGGTCAAGCATAAATTCAGTTCAATGATTGGTAAACGACGATTATATAAGGTATACATCGTTCTCTTTCACTTCATTTCTTAGGTTTTCCAATGCCATAATCGATTGATCTTCAAGCTGCCTTTGTGATATGCCTGAAACCATTTCCGGCATAGGAATATATTCTGAATACATGAAAAATCTGAAGTCATTTGAAGCATCTACCAGGATCGATTGTACTTCTATATAGGGTCGAGTTTATAACACTTTGGAGGCATATAGCCGAATATGTCAGCTTCATTTTCGGCGTCGATCGCGAGATCCATCGTCGACGACGTAGCAAGATTTTCTATTGGCACAATTATCTCATTGGATAGTTGCTATCCCTGAAAGGAGATTTAGTCTGGTCACGTTTACCTCAGCTCTAAGACAGTAACATAGTCGTTGTGCCGTCATGATAGAACAAAAAAACTCATATCTTTGCATGGTTTTATTTTTACACTCTTAGAATTGTATCTTTTCATCAACAATTATAAGACACATTGAATACATTGAACAGTTGTGATTTCATCGATTTCGTCGTTGTCTCCATCGATGCAGCTAGCAATTTTTCCATCTTTCTCGATCCTGAACTCGCCGCGTCCAAGCAGTGCCATGTAGAAGTCGAAACCCCATCTTGTTGGCAGTCTGCCGCGTTCTTGCTTTCCATATTGCCGTGGCCAGTAGTACATCGCCTGGTGGCCGGCCTGCTGGCGACGTAGGTTTCGGTTATTCGGAGTTTCCTTCTCCTAGCCTTTCTTCTTCCACGAAGTACCTGCAAGGCAGCAGGGGCTGCGATCTTTTTCGGCGGATCGTACTCGCCGTGGCGCGAAACCGTTATTGGGTAATGTGACCATTTTTTAAGTGTTGGCGCGCCACCGCCAACCCCAGTCACACCCTGATGAATTTCGCCGTCGGTTGGTTCACGCCTGCTTATTCTGCATATTCGCA
>JAARMF010002703.1:0-16145 GCA_022844705.1 Toxascaris leonina
TCAGGCTCGGAAACCCGCCATTAAATTTGTTACACCATATTCTAAACTTAACATCCCAGTATATTCGGCATCTTTGACACCCCCTCCCTGCTTCATAAAGAATTCATGCAAATTTCTGGCCACCTTTTCTGCCCTTTTTTTCTTGTGGGAATAGGAATGCTGGGGAAGATAGGGAGAAACCTGCCAGAGAAGAAAACAGCATCGCTGTGAACGTGGGAGGGAACATCCAGCTATAGAAGAACGGAAAAACATATTTAGCACTGCGCTGTGGTCGCGACATCAGAATGGTTTACACCTGAGCAAGCCGCAGCGCGACATATCTCTCGAGAATCATCTTTATAGATATTTCACCTACTTTCAATCTTCCATAATTCCTTTTAAAGCAGATAAACTAAAAAGAGAGGTAGTGGAAGAGGTCATTCTACAATCTCTTTTTTTTGTATTTTAGCCTCCCTTTTCAGTTTCAGGTTCCCCCCAAGTTTTCCTCATAAATTCCCAAACGGAAACTGCAGAACAGGCAAGCACTCACATTCAAACACTGCTACAATAATGTGCTTCTTGAAAACCGATTGAGAGTGTATCATTCACTGCGTTCGGTTTATATTTCATGTGCTGTAAATTGTGATTTGTAAAAAGCTCACCGAATGCATTGTTGCATCCACTTTGGTAATCTGCTTAGAACAACATTTTTCGTTGCCTTCCACTTCCATAGTCTCCGACACATTCTTTATACTGTGATATACTGTTTGTTGAGGGTTGCTATCCTCAATGTCACTGTTGTTTTTATCAATGTAATGAATGAAAATGTTATTTCACCTCACCTTTCATGCAGTCGTTCATGCAGCCTCATGTAGAATAAATATCAAGAGGTGATGGAGAACAAGGACCTAAAATCAAACGATTAAGTCGCAACTGTACAAGATGTCGTTTACAGGACTGCTGTGTACATGCACTTGCATTGTTACATGAAATGACAACCAGGGAAGAACAGATCGCCCCCATTTTTCTTGTTCCCGGCATTTCTCGACGTTCTTGTCATTGTCTCATTCACTCCTAACATTTCGATTTTCCTGGTTTAAAGTGCTTTTTAATGCTCCTGTTTCCGTTTCGGCAACTTACACTTTCCGATTCGTCCTAAATAAAACTAAGAGAAAGCAAAACTTGATGAAAAAAGTGCAGAAATCACCATGTTAACAATGCTTGAGCAAAATATTGCACATTCTGCTTAACGGAAAAGGATAAATTCTGCAAATGGGAACGTAACCACAAGAAGTAACCACAAAGAGCTGTGGCCACGATCGGATGCGCTATCCTACATGTTTCCTACCCGTGAAACCTTCGAATACTGCAGTGGATACTGGCCGAAAAAAAAATAACAGTTTCATCGCAACCGATCCCACTCATGGAAGGAACAGTTTTCTACCAACCGTTATAACGGATATTTGCAAGCTGATGGCACAAGAAGCGGCTAGAATGATGCAAGCAGCGCAAAACGAAAGCATGATGCCAAGGAAGTAGCACTGGGGGACTCGGTGTTTGTAATATTGTGGTCATATGGTACATGTTCCGGGATGTTGGTAATATGCGCTTCATATCCTCCCGTAATGATACGTCCCAATCTTCTTCCCCATATCCTCCTATAAGCGAAATGTGGCAAATGTAACATGATTTGAGCAATCAGATAATCAGAAGCATGACCATCGGACAGCGAATCTATCATAAAAAAGTAATACTGGGGCATGCATATTCATCTACCGCAAAATCCTGTTTCAACATTGTGAAAAGACTTCCGGTCCAAATATGGATATACCCAAAGCCACAGATGGTCATATCCAACTCCAACGCAATCGAACGGCTCACATAACCACCTGCCTGCGACGAGATAACCATTATAATGATGTATTCGCTGCNNNTCGCTGCCTGTAACATCAGGCATGGAGACGCAGTTTAGCATCATAGAAGTACAAACAATCGTCACTGTTGAACACTTACCGCCACATGAACTCTCTCGTATGAGTGGACAATGGACATGTATTATCAATCGTTTTGTTATAGTCGCTCTTAAATTTCTCCGACAAATTGTCCACTCGTCTTCCGTTAGCTCCTCATTAGCGTCAACCAACTGCAACGATCTCTCTACAGTGAAACGACCAAAACACTCACGTAAACGTCCATCAACTTCCAATTTTCTCCACAAATACGAGACCACCATCGCACCACCAATTACGCAGCGCTCGATTATTGCAAAGAGTACTTCCGCATCGAGCTGTTCGGTTTCCACAACGAAGCAAAGTCTGATGCTTTCTTCAATTTCCGCAAAGCCCTATTGTTCTTTCCTCTCGTCTTCTCGTAGGCCAACGCGAAAATCAGAATCTGCTCCACATGCGCAACGTTGTCACCTGTGTTTAGCGGGTGGACATGGAAATATCCTGCCCGCACATCAATAAAGAAACGATGCCAAGTCACGAGTGAGGGTTGTGCAATTTTCGTGACAACTTTATTTCCGCACTCGACTCATCGTTTCCGTACTGACGCACCAAAAACAGGAAAGTGCGAATACATCCTTCAGATGCATGTTTATACATTGAGATGTTGTCCCACTGAAAACTCTTTTTCCTGCGGTGTCGTCTTTTTCTACATGGCCAGTGACGTCTATGACGCTAATTCTGTAGGAGCGTTTCATTCCCACATCTGCAAATGCGCCACAGAGGAAGTCAACCCAACTGCGTCAACCAGGTCTGAAGCTCTAAATCGGTCGCTGGTATCTTCTGCTGCAGACTTGTACTGTTGAAACCATGTATTTTATCGAGGCATCTGGGATCTGAAGAGATATTTTCGATAGCAAAACTATACAAAGTTAAATACGCATATGCTCCGCGGAATGCAGGCACAGTTGCCTAAAAAAGGTGAAACGCAGCACACTCGAATGTCAGAAATATGCTGTCATAATTGTGCCTATGAAGCCAGCCATTACCACAAACGAGAAGTTACAATCAATTGACCAATCTGTGGTTGTGTCCAACGGTCACGTATCTGCATGCTGAATTAATATTTAAACTCTCCAGATACTCCAAACAGCCCTGCTATCGGAACGGTTTCAGACAACATGCTTTCCTCTCCAGTGGGATGCACGATATAAGAGTTTATTTTTAATGCCTTCAGATTTAATGCCTAACATACAGTAGTGAGCAACTAATACCCCTAACACTTTAGTACATATGCAAGTTAATTACATTGGAATAAGGAAGGAGAAGCAATAAAACAGTAGAGCCAACGAGTTTGATTCCGACCTACGAGTGTTTGGTATTGGAGGAGACACTTTAGAAGTTCGATAAGAATTGCAATTTTTGCATCTTTTACGCACATACATATTCAGCTTGTGGATTTGTCGCTTTCTTCGCTCGTTCTCTCGTTTGACGCTCTTCTCCGTTGTGAGTGCTGCTGTCTTTGTTGCTGTTTGTTTTTAAACGTTCAACAGATTCTCTAAGGTCGATTTAAAATGCAAACTTTAGCCCCGTAACTTCTCAAATTTTACGCTGCAAATTATATTTGATGCCAAAGCGAGGAAAGACAGACAGATGCACACGCAGCAGCATGCTTTCGCAACACTTCATTTGTGCAAGCAATTTAAAAGATAGGCATATAAAAGATGGGCATGTCCTCCGCTTAAGCCTAGCGTGGATTTTGTGCTTCAATATTTTGCAATCAGTTTCGTGATTCTCGCAATAAATGTAATATCTATTGTCTTCTCCATCACCATTTCGACTATACACAATAAACGAGTTATTTACTCTTTTATTTCTTTAGTCATGCGTTCCCATCAGTCCAGGTCGATGAAAAGACCAACCCACTGAGAACATGTCACTTAAGACTTTTGAGGAACTACCGGCGTCTCCGAAAAGCTCTTCCAGAATTGGGATCAATGACGAAAGAAACGTTGAAAGCAGTGCCCAACCAATTTAACCTTCCAGGAACTTTCGGTGTGATGCTGAAGTTCGCGAAATTCGTCGATCGGTTAAGAGCACTAGTGACTTAACAAGTGCAACAAGATAAGGGAAAAACTGCCATCGGGAAGCCCGAAGCACTCAAGCATACGCACAACACCATAGTAGATCGAGACAGATTCACATGCTAGGCTTCAAAACTTTCCCTATGCAGAACTGCCAAAAATGATGAGAGCTTTGCGGCCACAAGGGAACAGAAGTGACTTGAACAAATCTGAAATCGTTACATTCGTCTCAGGAATGGGCTGCCTTCCGATATCATTTCGATCTCTGAAGTCGGAGTCAAGCTGCGGTGCTGCTAGTTGGCTTCGACCACTTATTACAGATGTGGTCGACGTGCTGAAATTCCATCTATGAAACCATTCCCGAAATGAATTAGTGGCTTTCTAGATTTTAGCAGAAAATTACGTCCACCGGCATAACTTCATATTTACTTGTAAAATAATGCTTCTTCTCTTGGATCTGTACCTGCAAGAATTGCGGTTCCTTGCGAATCTGTTGAAAAAGGAAAATTCGTTTCGACGACTTCGTTCCACCAAAACTTTCAGCATTTTCCATAACAGCGGAATAAACTTGCGAAGGTTGCAAGACAGTAACATCCTTCAGGAGTGCATCATTCAACGAGTTATATATTATTGCCTTCAATAAAACTCAAGAAAGATGAAAGATCCAACACGATCCACTTTCTTGGTCATTCCGGAAAGGAACCACATAACACTTCGCAGTCCTGAAACTACGTAGCATGGAGCATAAGCCACATCTCCGAGTTCCCTAAGGAACTATCTTCCCCTCAGAAATTACCCATTCCAATCCAGGAACCCTCACTGAGCATCGGATTGATAATGGATGCCCGTAAAGATACCTAAGAGGAAGGCAGACAAACGTGGTTTGCGCGTCACATGAACGGACGAAAACTTGCTCGAGGTTATGCGTGTTGCCTCCGCCCCAATTCGGTCACGGAAGAGAAAACATCACCGGTTTATGCTAGAAGAAAAAGTACAGTCTTATTCAAGACTGGTAGAACACAGCTGGTTCATCTTGAAGTGAATGACGTAACTGGATGATCAGCACAACAGACTGTGGGGCCAAATCACTGGTGACCTTGCGTTCTTCCGACGACTAGGTCCCCTCCCTAGATGGTCTGGCTGCGTTTGACCCGCAGTGGGCGAGTTAAGACCAGGGCCGGACCAATGGCCTTGGTCAAGCTTTACCTCACATATTGTGAAACGACTTATAAAATTTTGCATATGCATCGCATGCGAAAGTTATACCACTTCAATAAATTGTTTATCGGCCGTGAAGTGTAATTCACCTGCTCGATGCGATGTGGAGTTGGTTGGCACGAGGCTAGTCTACTTCTTGACCTATCTCTTTTCCTTCAGTCACACCAAGAAGCACTCAGCATCACTTCGATGGGGTCAAATTCGGCAGTTATCACGGTCTGAGCTCTTTCGTGAATGTGAGTTACGCCCAACTGCATCCAATATAGCTGTCCCCTTAGTTGCACTGGTGAAGCGAACGACTGACGCGTGTCGCAATATCCCAACGATGCGCTTGTGCTGTTCGGTGTTGAAGACCGCGCAACTTTGCATAAGAGGAAGCTCCTTCTGATTTTATGGCCTTTGTGACATTCTACGAAGAAATACTATAAACGCTGCTTTCGGTTTCGCTGTCTTTCATCAGAAAAAGAGCATTGCTCTTTTGGTGCAAGTCGCTAGACAATTCGGTAGTGGTCCTTTCTGTTACATCAGCAAAACCTTTACCCTCAACCGCTGAGGTGGAAGAAAACAACTTATTTCATATGTGTGAAGATACTTCAATCGCCATAGAAACCAAGCATTCCAATTGTTACGTTGAAAGTCCTTAACTTGCAATTACNCACACACCTCTCGATGTATCGGCATCGCATCACCGCTGCTGTTCAATGATTCACATAGCAAGTCGTCATTCAACAAAAGCGCCGATGTCGAGCTGCGATGTGAAACGCTTTCATACACACTTTAAGGATAAGTATGCAAATTATGCGCGGAGTTAAGGCGACATTTACGTCATCACTAATTGTGCCACTAAAGATGTGCTAAAAATATGGTTATGAATAGTGTTATGACGATAATTTTAACGTTAAAAGATGGCCAAAAGCTGCTTCGAAAGCTGATCTAACTTAGTAGTTACTCGCTAACTGGCCCAATTGTCGCAACATAGTTTATGAGCTGTAAACATTTAGAAAGTAATGCAGACAACAAGGCTTTGCAGCACAGCGATGAATAAATGCAAAAAGCTGAGCTCGTTAATGTGCGCATTTGTCGTCACCGCCAACCCATCGGCGTTCTCGTCTCATCCGAGTGCCTCTTTGAAAGTGTTAAGGACCTTGCGATCCTGTTATGCATCCAAATGTTGAGTCACTTTGTTTAAGTTCATTGCATTTCAAAAATTCTTCCTTATCAGTATTATGCGGATCAGCGCTACCTCTCAGCACCTTTGCTCTGATAACTACGCTCTTGCACAAATGTGCTTCTTGCAGTTGGGCATCAACCAGAGGTTGGAACCTCGAGGTTTACAGTCAAGCTTCGATATATTTTCACAGAATGCCTGAAATTGCGGCGTCAATCAGTGTGTCAAAATTTTCCGCGCTATGACGTATGACATCTGTCAGGAGCGCAACTAGCACTTGGTGGCCGGTAGCATTCTATTTTTATCTTGGTCAATTGGTGGTCAATCGTATTTAGGTACCTTCGTTGCTGCTGTTTTTTTAATTTGCCTATAAACACTGATAAAGATGCATGAAGATTAGAGATCACACTCATCCCCATCTCAGGAGTACATATCACCTCTGCTAACTCCAAGCAAAACTTGTCGCCTAGTTTCCTCTGAGCGGAAGAAATTTATCATCCTCTCTCCTGGGCGAAGAAAGGCGATAGAAATAGCGCTTGATAACAAGCATTCCATCTTGAAAATATTGTTCTCTTCAAACATTCGATTGAACATTATCCTCCAGGAAATAAGGGATTCCTTAATCTTTTGCAATTATGGTTTACAACATCCTCCTGAAAGGGAATTAAATGGTTATGCTTCGACCAGTTCAACTAAACAGATGGCGAAAATAGTGTATCAGAACCGAAATCGTTGTTAGGCTTCTCACCTCAATCATATATTGGCCCTTTACAAAAACGGTTCTAAAAAAGAGAAACACATCCACACAATAGACAAAAAATGTATTGAAAAGCTTGCATTTATGACTTTGTTTGCTGCTTCTTCACAGCTTTACATTGAAGAAGAAGAGAAGTCTTTATTCGCATGAACGAAGAAAACTGCAAGCGGCAGTAAAATGTACAAAAAACGATGTCAGCATGAATTTGCTTATACGAAGACATGTCTAGATGAATGGCACCTATGTAGAGGAAAGAACAGTGTGCAATAAGCAAGGAATATCAAGGAATCAGTTGCATATGTGTACATAGGGAGAGCAGAGTGGTTGTGCATAATAAAGTAAATAAAGCATACAAATATCAGATGTGACTCAATAAACTAGAAGAGGTCGAATGAGTTGAGGTGATTCGTGAGCACTGAAAGACTCTGCGCCACAGCAATTCCACCGTCGAGTTCATTCGGCGTTGCCATCTCAACAACTGCTCATTTAGCTCGTCGAGTCAAATTCACCCCTCCACAGCAATGCCCTCTTCTCACATTAGCAGCAAACAGTTTCAATACAAAGAAGTTGAGAAAACAACCACACCGCAGCCAAATTTCAGAATCGCATTTTGATTTGCATGTGGAGTCACAATAAGCTAACGAAAAAAATAGTGAGCCTTGGAACATTGCCAGATTTGTCTCAACACAAAAATGATTAAAATCCGAGGAGAGTAATGTTGTTGATTGGAGCATCAGCAGAGTTCATTGATATCATTATAGTTGCATCAGTGATATAGTGTCTATCATTATATATGCAATTACACAACTATATCCAATATTCAAATCATTCCCATATATTGCGTATCCCACCTGGTGGTTTATTTCTGAAAGCAGGTGATATGCAACCTACAGCCAGATGGTGCAGTGGCTTATCGAGTTCACCGTCGCATTTTGAGGTTGTCATTAACGCAGTTCGCTGAAACGCTCAAAAGCGCTTCATGATGTCTAATGTGTTTTTATTGGTCTGTTGTGGTTTGAAAGGAGTCTGCATCCCACATGGAAGAAAGCTAAAGGCTTCTCACCATGGTTCTACAGTGGCAGCGTAGCATTGCTGAGGTGGTTGTGCTAAGAACGGTTGTTATACTGGTTTCGTCTATGAAGACACAAATGAACGTTGTATTGCTGCCGAAGTGTTTGTTGCTGCTGTGTTGTAATCAGCGTGCCTTTGACCCGTTGATTACTGTCGTGATTATCAATTTGCTGCTTGAACTACTTCGTGCTGTTCAGTTTGTCATCCACTGAGATTTATCCTAAAGCTCCTTTTATTTCCTATTAATTGCAGGGATGAATTCTTCCACCTTTGTTCATCCTGTGCGGCTTTCAGTTGAACCGTTTAGTTATCAGTGACCCCTAAATTGATGCCAAATGAACTTCATAGAAGAATTCGATGTTATACAAAAGTCGTTGCTCTTGTCTCAGATTATGAATGATTCTAATAGATCGATCGAATGCGCCTAGCCTTGACCTCTCGCCAAATGACTTCGGTTTCATCCTATCCACGAACATGTGCACTTGTAGATGTCTTCCCACACCGTTTGTGAGGGTTGGTATTGGATGTGTTCTAGCATATTTTATTTTATTTGCAGGCATTAAATCGATTGTATTTGCAATAAGGGGCACGGGAGGATAGGATCGCTTTTGATATTGATCTGTGAATATTATGGAATCGCGAATTGTGCATCTGTTGACTTTCTATTGCTGGAACTTAGACTGTAGTTCACATTCCCCCGTGAGGTGTGACCAAAAAGTAGGGGAACCGAGCCATTTCAGGCAGGTGTGACAATTGCCATAAAGAAAAAACGCACAGACACTGCAGGATGCATAATTGAGCTTTAATTAATCAAGTTTCTTGGTGTGCTCGTTGCTTGAGAGATCAGCGTGGTGCTGATGTCCGAGCGGTGCTAGCGCCTATAGAAACGGCACATGCCTCTGATCTTTTCAGTGAACATCGCTATACAATAAGAACCTTCTCAAAACTTCGTACCCGGGACGCTGCCAAACTTCTTGGCTGAAATATTGGGGAGAGGGGGGGAGAAGTGCCCGAAAAGGTGCTTTTGACAACTTCTAGAGTCAATCTTCTAACGCCAATTCAATAACTCCCTACATTTGCTGTCGTTGGACCATGCTTGATGGTATAGAATACACTGCATGGTGTAATTGGGCTAAACCGGTTTTACCACAGATCTAGCAAAAATGGCGTCCATGTATGCTTGCAGCCCTTTTTTCGGAAGTATTTGCACCCATCTGTTCTTGTGTTCGCCTCAGTAAGTCCTTTATCGGGTATTCAGGATGGCGCGGTCCGAGCTCGATGTTTTGCATATTTGAAGCATAACCTTCAAACAAAACCCGTGTTACTGCTTGCAAAATCTATGCGAAATTTGATATTCCAGAAATGGTTGGCCTTTCCTCGCCGAATGTTTTATTGTCAAAAGAGCCCAGCGACCTTCTTTTATAGTCTTCCTTGTCTACGGTCACATACGGTCGCCTTCTCTCTGTCTTCAGTCCCTCTCCTCTCTGACAATTTTAGAAATTTTTCCACTCTGCTTTTAAGACTTTGATCAGCAGCCCACTAGCTAGTAAGCAGTCAGAGGTCAGTTTCGTGCAGTGAAATTAGAGTTTATGTGCGAGGAATGGTGCTATTTCAACGACCCGCAAGTGATAAGCCTTGATGTTCGGTCAGTTTGATTGGAATTGAACGCTGTCGTTTTGCGCTTTATTGTGGTTTTGCTTTCCACTGTTAACCTGCCAACTCGACTTGGTTTCTTATGGTTTTCGACAAAATTGCAACCACTCAACTCATTGTATATTTTTCTTGTCTTATTTCGGCTCATTCATTGAATAATTGCGTCTTCCCCGCCACTATTTCTTCGATCCGCCTGAGTCGAGTTGTGAAGGTTGCTCATATTTGGCCGCAAAAAGTGCGTGTCTAACTTTTGGCGGAAGGGGGGGGGGAGTGCGGAAGAAGATGGGATGATGGAATAGTTTTGTGGCGTTATTCGTGTCCATCAATTCCAATCTTTTAATCTTTTGCAACCGCTTAGCAATGCATGTAACCCTCAGGTCTCTTTTTAATCGTATCATAACGTTTTCCCTTTCTAACTTGAGGTAAGAACAGAGAAGCAGTGCCAATTTTGCTTCGTTGCATCCTCACCTTCATTAAGAAAACCGTTGAGCACTTTCCATTATTGAAGTTGAAAGGTGATCCGTTGGAATTGCACTCACCTATTCGTTGTGAGCGTCATCGTGAAATGTGGTTTCAGCTGCACATCAGATAGCTCTGTGGTCACGTGTAACCGTGTAACTGCACCTACGTCATCAATGGAAGACATACCAATCGACGTGGCTCGCAGTGTGTTGGTGAAGTATCTACCATCACCGCTTTGCGATGAAGCAGATGACAGCTTCAAAGATGCCGTCTATGAGCTGTTCGAGAAAACGTTTTCTGTTGACAAGGATGCAGTAGATCGTATTATAAGGTTCCCCAGACTTGATCCTCAGGCAAAGGTTGGTTCATCTTTCCTCGCTTCGCGTCAATTGTAAATTTGAGCAGGTACGACATCTGTCTGCTAGGAGCGCCACATCGCTAACACGGAGGGGTGGGAAATGTTGTTAGATGACCGCGCATCTGCTTTGAATATGTTGCGACTAGCAGCACCATTGTTTAGGCAAACGAAGTTGTGGTTGATGCGCTGTCTGATGTGGACCGACGATGAGTTTTTAGTTGTGAAGCTGTGCATGCACGCTACTCTAATAGTCTATTTGCGAAATATGTTTGCATTGCCACGTACTCTGTGGACTCGATTGGTTTTATTTCAGGGCTGACCTCTAAATGCACATTGCAGAAGATAATGAGCGGCACACTGCTTTCCTAGTGGTATTTATATTTACGTATACCGATGGGAATACGTGCACTCCCCGTTTCTGTTCAGCTTACTCGGGTTCCACTCCTCTTCCTTTATTGTTCCAATCCTTATCTTCCCAATTCTTTTGCTTCGAATCTCTGTTCGAGCAACTGATAGCAACTGATATTAACCCATAAACCATAAAGTACGATCGCAATTCTTTGCTTACGTTTGATAGTGCATTCTAACTTATCGAATAGCCGAGATTGTCCTCTGAAGAGAACATCGTTTCCATGCTTGCATATCAACAACTGGTTGCGTTACCTTGTAGCAATGATGGCACAAGGCAGCAATTTTCTTACGTTGAACCTAGCCTGCTAAGAGATCAAAGCTATCCCCTAGTGCATTGGAAGAACAGAAAGTGCTGTGTCCACAAAGACGGCATTGGGCATGCTCGTCGACAGTCAACTGCTCCATCCTATCCTGGATGAACCATTCTCTTCACAAAGTTTTTTAATCAAAGAGTGGATAACGTTCTGTCGGAATGTTGCCAATTACTCAGATCTAGCAATAAGCTGGAGCAGCGCCCCCTTCCCGAGGGGTAGCTGTTCCTCGACTGCTCCGCCGGACCTTCCTCGGCAAACTGCTCCTATGTTTTTGTTCGGATCATCTATTCGTCGGCTTATCCGCCGGCAGATTCACTTTATGGCGTGGACCGTCCCAGCCAAATCGCAGCCTTACACTTGGGGAACACCTAGTGAAGTGCAGTCCATTACTGTAGAACGTCGGTAACGCGGAGTAGACTAAAGTCGTTCGTGGAAAGGTCGAAAATTTGTTCTTGTTTGTTGTGCGTCGTTTTTGAAAGCTTAAGGAAGACTGCAATTCTTTTCGTTATTGACCTTTCGTGCGATCCTTTGTTATATAAATATCTTCAAAATTTCAGAAAGCTTGAGGCTGATCTCATTCGAAAGCCTTTCAAATTATACATCAAAACGAGGTGTTTCCACAGAATTGTACTGCTCAAATCCCGGATCCCCTTTTCAGAATTTTGTAGTACTCTTAACATTCATTGATGATGTTTCACTAATCGTCATTTGCAACTATCAAAAATGCGGTCGCGAGGCAATGCTAACCTTGCATCCGTCCAGAACGCAGCTCAGGATTGTTTGAAATAATCGAGATGCAGAAACAAAGGCGAACGGCCCGAACTCAGTTCCCTTTCCTCAATTTACTGTTCGCACACTGCAAAATCATTTAGGAAAGGTCGTCTCGTCGATCGTAGCCTGCTGAATAAGCTTGGAGCTTCCTTGCTATCGTGGGTTTTGCGATATTATTGCACTACGAAACTATTATTAGAGATGTGCTCATCTCTCACACGCAATAGCGGAATGTGGGGCTGATAAATTTCGTTTCATTGTGTATTCCTCAAAAATGGGACCGCTTATTCGAGCGAATTTGTATACAGTGTTTGCAGATATTTTCTCTGTGTATTAGTTCAGAAATTGCACGCGTTGACTTGGTCGCTTTGCAGTTTTTATTCACACATTAAGAGGCGACTGCTGTCCCTTACTTTGAATACGTTTTCAGACATTTGTATTCACGGTGACCACAAAAAACGTTGGTTCATCTTGTTGAACAGAATTCGCCAATGTTGGAGACCAATCCATTTTTCGGAATCCTTTTAGTTAAAGGCGTCGGGCCGAGTATTTTTGGTGGCAGAGAGGTCGATGCGACCTGCCCAGATTCCGAGTATCTTTTACGTATACTCTTCTATTCTGCCGTCGGCCAAGTTTAAAGAGTACATTTAACTTCACTTTCCTTATGGCATATAAATATAAGCATAACTCTCTTTTTTAAAGGAGCTCGGCTGTCAATGCGTAATCATGTTTCGTTCTCGCGTGCTCAAGCATCGCGTAATCGCGCAGAAGTCGAAACTTGATGCGCCTACTGAAATCGAGTCCATCTCTGAGGTTCCTAAAGAGCTGTCTGAGCCGGTGGAAGATCTCGAACTGGCTGACGAATCCACTGGCGAAGACGACGCTCATACTATGAAAGCAACTCCAATGATGATGGAGTCGCAACAATCTGAGAACACTCTGCAGGGAGGCGATGCCTCCGAGAATCCAACTGAAGCCATAGATGGGCAGAAACCTGCTGCCGGTGAATCGCTGGCAGGGTCGCACGACGCTGCGCATGGAAATCAGCAACCGGTGGCGGAAGACGTTAGAAATGAACTAGAGGAGGACATCGCTTCGCCATTGAATGATGAGATAATGGATGTGACGGACTCAGTTGAGTCTGATGACAAAGGTAAATCCTCTTCCTCTACTGTAACATCTTGTGCTGTTGAATGGGCAATTGTTAAGACCTCTGTAAAGAAGGTCAATTTGGAAGTCATCGTTATGGAGCGCAGGAGCGTTTTGTGCGGTCGGTTGTGCTATCGAAAGATGGCACACATCAGAGAGTGACTATTCTTTTGTAATGCTTCTAGCTGCATTTCATGCAGATGGCTAATGATTCTAAACTAGCTAACCAAAATTGGTGCGAGCACTCAACGCCGAAGCCTTTTAATGGCGGTCACTATTATTGATGAAGCCACCGCATCGCGTAGTGCGTTGCTGGGATTTAACTTTACTTAATATAAGCCTAGCTGTTCAGTTTTATTGCTTGCTTCTTCGTCTTTCCTCTTCCGGTCAAGATACCAGCAAAACGCTTTGGCGTTTTTTTGTGCAGCAACTGAAATATCTGCTTGATGCAGGCCTTTAAAGTCGGCTCTCATCACATTTTTTGGTGCGAATAGAAAGCTGCTGTATAATATATGTATATGGGAATGTTTCCCATTGAGGTTTGCTCGCTGCTAAGTAATTTCGACTTCTCGCTGCTTGTATTCGGCGTTATTCTCATACCTTCTTCCGTTTCTGATAGAGGAAATTCATAGAGTCAAGCGCTGACCGCAGCTGAAATGGTCTTCTATCTCAATATTGCCACGGGTATCAATTTATGTAAATTGCGGCTTGATACAAACAATATGAGCGAAAGCAGTATTCGTCTAATGCGCTCGCTCAAAGCGCCCACAATATCCCCCTTCGAAAATTCCTTCCCTTGCAGCGTGTGCAACACTTGCACATTTTTTGATGTTTTCCATTTTTAGAGAAAACAGTGTGGTCGCACTATCCATTCATCTCACTTGTATTTCACTCTTAGTGCCGAAGGTGCATCCGAACGAAGTTTGCTGAGTATACACTCGGCTTATCCATTCAAGTTTTACTAAATGAAGCTTCGGCATTCAATTGCTGCAAAGTGCGAAATTATTCTAAATTACATCCTGCATTCCAGATCAAAAAGTCCACCACGACAGTAGTTTGTCGGCATCGAACTATTCGATGCTTCTTCTCTTCTATACTGAAGTTGGAGATCACTTTCTGGAGTGCTTTCCCATCCTGTCATTTATGTCCGCTCGGATTGTTGTCGCCAGGTTCAGTCAATGGGGGATTTGAGAAGTAATGATATGCGGAACCATTCATGAAAGATCACGGCAGTACTTTCCCATTTAGCATGGAGCTTTCGGAATCGTTCGCGTAGCAAATGTCAGTGATATAATTTTTCGAACGATAGAAGCGAGGAGTAATGTTTCTCGAAAGTGAAATAAAAAATATGACACTTTATCACCGAAGATATTTGTGCTCCCAGAAGTGGAGCGTTGCATAATTTATGGGCATATATGCACCGAACACTGAGGCACCATCTAATGTCAGTGGTGCTAGGCTGTTCTGCTGGTGAGCCTTAGCGACCACTCAACGATCCTTTTGAAGCGTGCATCAATGCGTTGCGACATCATGTGCACTCCCTTTGTTTCATATTGCTCCCTGCATGTACGCAGATGCAGCTTTTGACGTTGTCTTTTGCTGAAGGCATTGACTGCTCCTCTCGACAACTGGTAGGTTATGGGCTTCAATGATTAAGCTGAGACAGCAAATTGGGGTTGTAGTTTTATTTAGTTTGTCGAAATTGTGATGTTCTGCTCTTCTTTGTTAAAATATTTTCCTTGCTGTCATCTGTTAGATTGAATAAATCAANGGGTTGTGGTTTTATTTAGTTTGTCGAAATTGTGATGTTCTGCTCTTCTTTGTTAAAATATTTTCCTTGCTGTCATCTGTTAGATTGAATAAATCAAAAAACGCAGTTACGAATATTGCATTTTGCCAAGATTCCGTAGCGTATTGCAACACTGCAATTTTACATTCGTTCCTCTTACTATGGTCGTTCGCGCTGCTCCCTTTTTCCTCAATTTCGCCAAATTTCAGAGCGCTGACTTTACTTCGTATTGGCTTTTACCCACATTTACCTGACGTCTAATTTTCGCAAAGGTGATCTCCAAAAGCTTAAGGAAGTGCAGGGAGGAGAGAGTTGATGTTCAAACTTTAGCAGCGGGGCTGTGCTGTGAATATTCCAGATATATTAATCACGAATCGGATTGGAAGCCTTGCAACAGAAATATGAAGAAATTCATCTGAAAATGTTCCTTTTTCATTCACTCCTTCGAGCTGAATCGTACTTATTACAGAAGGAAACTTTGACAATTTCAAGGCGGTAAAAGTCGATGGAGTTGACTGTTATCCAAAAATTGGGAGTTGTGGCGCCTTCTCATATTTTTCAACTTTTTAAGAGCAACATTGCTTCTTTTTTATAGGTGCTTGCATTGCTCTTACTAATCACATGTGAATGCGTGCTTGTTGTAGAGGAACATGGTTCAGCTGAAAAAAATGTGGAAGGAAACACAGAAGTTGATGACAACAACCAACGCGTTGTACCCAATGATGCCTCAAAGACGCCAAATTCAACAACGAAGTTGGACTCCGAGGAGGACAAATCCAAACCCGCCACCGATGATGCAGCGGAGTCGACAAAGAAGAAACAAGATGCCAGTTTGCCGCCGCTTTTCAAATTTGAGAAGCATCTCGAAGAACATTTCATGACATTGCCCATCGACTGGAATGGTGCACCCGAATTTCAGTGGAAAAGTACGCTCGTTTTCACTTTCGAACTGTACTTTCTTTTTCTTTTAAACTAAACGTGGGAAATGCTTTTGTTTTGTGATTGGGATAGCGGC
>JAARMF010002704.1:11526-22065 GCA_022844705.1 Toxascaris leonina
AAAAAAAGAATAGCTGCAAAAGCAAATACATCATTTATTACTCGTAGAAAAGAGACTTACCTTAAGATGAACGCTAAGAAGTGCATGAACATAATCGGATTTTCCTTCACCAGGTACCTTCACCATTGGTATCAGCAAATGTGGTACTCGTCTAGAAAAGAAAGAAAAAAACAAAGAAATCCGTTGATTAAACAACTCGTAACGAAGAATACTACATCAAAGAAAAAAGCCGTACTTATTCGGTGTATTTAGAAGAGTCTAGTTGCAAAAATATATAATGAGTGGAAAAATTTCGAAAATGAGATCTTTGAATAAGCTGAAACAACATAAAGGTGTGCACAGGTAAAGGTAATCGAATTTGTAGATGACACATAGCTAGCTAGCTAGCTATTAACGAACTTTCAGTTGTCATACAACTATATTCTTCAATCAGGAGGTCGCATCGATCTTGTCATATGGCATGGGAACGATTGAAAAATCAATTGGCTCAATTTGATTCAATTTCTGGAACAGGGAATTTTCTCAAAAAAACCAAAAAAAGAAAGAAAAAGAAAAACGAAAACAAAAGAAAAGATGGAGGCATACTAAAGAGCTGACACTTATTTCTGTTGATGACCGATCGGATGACCAACCGATCACAAAAATGCACAATTTATTCTAATCGCATAGTAATGAATGAAAAATTACACCGAAAGAACAATATGAAATAACCTGAGATGAGGAATGAAAAAATTTTCCGTTCCTTAACATGGTTTGATTATGAGATATCAATAATCTGTTTTGGAGATGAGTTGAGATGAACTCATCAACAACGACAGAGTTGTGCATAATTAAATAAATAAACAAGTAAATAAATAAACAAATAAATAAATAAACAAATAAATAAACAAACGAATAAATAAATAAACATAAATAAATTATATGTGGAGAGAGACAGAGAGAGGGAGAAAGGAATAAAGAAGGAATAAACACAAACATGAGCTTCTTTGATCCACTCGCAATCACATCTGCAAGATCAAGACGAATAGGATCTTTTGGTTCGAGGTTTATTACACGAAAATCTTCAGCGGTACCGAATTGTAAATTCTCATCCGGTGCCCTGAAATAGTAGCCGAATGCTATGATCACCGAACAAGTTGGTGCAAAACTATATTTGCTTTAAATAATATTAATTAATAATTGATTTAAATACTAAGAGCGATTGAAAAATTAATTTATATATTAATATCAATTAATAATTTCAATTCATTAAAAAAAATTAAAACAATAAAAAGTAACTTTTCTAAACAGATCGCCAACTAAAATAAACGATGGTCCATTCCTTTACTGAATGGTATCCGTTACGTTTCTCTAAAGAGTAGGAGAATTTTCGAGAGGATTTTATGCAAGAGGGAATATATATACTCCGAAATTTTTGACATCTTTCATGTTTTTAAGCGATAGTCGGAGTATTGCTCCGACCGTCGGAGCCAATAAATGGAGCCGTTGATGAAGAAGAGCGATAAATTATCGCTTCGAAATATTTAAAGATCAATAGCCATCTTGAGATTTGTAAGTTTTTTTAGAGCAAGCTGAATTGTCACTATCCGTTTTCGAATGTAAATGTAGGCGAGTTAGCAATATCCGTATAACCACATATGCTATATCGTCTATGCTTATAGAAGTCTTGCTAAGTGGTCTTGGTTGTATAAGCTAATAACTGAAGCTATAGAAATAATATGAGAAACCTTTTGAAGTACCACTCGAACTTGAGGCTCATCCGCTGTTCACCACGAAGTTCTCGAACTAGAGCGGTACGTGACGGAGGTGAGATACTCCAACGTGATGAGGAATTACCATTTATATTTGCTTGTACGACATCTCGATTTGTATAATCGGTCATATAAGCTTGTGCTTGCTGAAAATAAAAACAAATAAATAAATAAACAAACAAATGAACAAATAAATAAATAAATAAATAAAGGAATATTTAAAATAAGAACTCATTAAAATAACTCCATTATTGTGAAATAACTCAATAAGAAGCGTCGTAAATGACGTAAATAATGCAATGAGTACAATGAAGGAAAATTGAACGATGCGCATCATAACTGTTGGAGATGCCGATATGTCATCGATGAGGATGAAGGTACGGTGATCTCCGGTGGGTGATTTTGAATTTCACTATTATTTTTGATAGGACTTTAAGTTTATGGGATCAAGCAATTAATTTCTAATATCTATAAAAATTTGTGAAATAAAACTAAACATTATTATTGCAAATATTTACTAGAATTACGAAATAAATTCTATTTCACTAAAAATTATAAGTGAAATAAAATGAAAAACTCGAAATTAATTATTAATTTAGTGTATAAATAGATATGAAAATATTGGATCATAATCTAAAATTATAGCAAAATCCGGAAATCAAGGAGTTCTTCTCCGGATCACCGGAAATTACGTGAAAAAAGTATTCCGGACAAAAATCCGGAACGGATCAGAACAAATATTCATTGAAATTCTCGAAAATTTTGCTCATATTCAGCTTCTTTCTGTTTTTCAGATACGATCACTAAGAGAATAGTTGAAAAATTAGAAGAGTTAATATTATAATAGAGGTATATTATTTGAAAGTCGTTTTGAGAAATTCAGAAAACAATAAACAGTCAACTAATTATTACCTTGCTTGTTCGATAGGTATATTGAAAATTATCGTACTCTTCATAAGTTAATTCTCGAATGTCACTTAATTGAGCGGTCGATTTGAACAATGGCTGAAATTATAAATTTTTATTGATGGGAACACAGCGAGACAGAGGGACAGAGAGATGGGAGAGGGGGAGAGAGAGAGAGAGGGGGAGAGAGGGACAGAGGGAGAGGGACAGAGAGATGGGGAGAGAGGGATATCTATGATAATGTATAATTCATTTTAGAGAGTTACTAGTGAAATAGCGTGATTTTTCTTCTAAACTTCTACTCTCGTTATCGAAATTCTTTCTGACTCTAACTATTGAATTGATTTTAATATGATGCTGACGTCAGTTGACGTCATTTCTTTTAATATGACGTCATTCATTTCATTTTCATATCGAAAATAACAAAATTATGCTTTAATATTAAATTTGATTTGCCCAATCAAACGCTTATAAAGAATTGTTCATCATTCAACAGTCCTTTAAAAAATAGAAAATTTTAAGACTGAGAAAAATCTGAGGGATAATTTTTTAGAATTCTACCAGCTATACCAGCTAAGATGGCTAAGAAAAAATCCGGAATCAATCTAAGCAAGAAAAAGAAATCATCAGCATAAAGCGCCAATTACGAGTCGTTCCACTATAAGCCTTCCTGAAGCTGGATGATACGTCAACTCTGTATGCTCGCACTAAACTACTAAACAAGGAATACTCAGCATCGACCACAATCATGATTGCGTTCTATCGCCCTCCCCCCCCCCCCCCCCCCCCCCNTTCCCCCTCTCACCCTTCGCTTACTCCTCCTCATCGTCGTCATCTTCCTTCTCGCAACGAATTAATCAAATCTGAACAATTAAAAGATATATAGACTAGCAGTTCGGAGCTAATGTAAAACTCAATAAACATATGAATTCCATTAATAGCACAAAACAAAAACCATTTATTCCTTCATACAAAGCTTCTCTTAGTTAAATTCTCAATGAAAAATTGGGCAACGTTTAGGAACTATCCGCAATCCTATAAATAAAACGAGGAACACTAAAAAATTGGGGGGGGGGGGGCACTTATATGAAGCATTTGATGATCCCCAAAGAAAACTTTCTTATGATGGCAAATTTACGAATACATTTGATCGATTGAATTTTAATAAATCGAATAGAAAATAAAGAAACTAATTAATCAATTAATTAAAATTTGTTGCATATAAAGAAAAAGAAGAGAGAATTAAGAAAGAAAAAAAAAGTTGAAAAACCTCAAATCCAGCAATTGTAAGTTTACAAGTACATTCAACTGGTAAACTTCTTGTGCCGACTGTATTCGCCATTGAGAATATAACTAATGGAAACCAAATAATGAGAATTATTGCCGTTAGAAGTACACCACCTAAGCCATATTTTAGGATCGGTCTCTTCTTAACACCTTTTGGTGATGGATAATCCTGTAAGTGAAATGATTTTTAATTATTTAATTAATTAAGTTATTTTTAACTCTGCCATATTCTGAAGAAAAAACGCCAAAAATTGTTACAACTTTAATAAGAATTATAATTATATCGAAAAATTCCATCGAATCATTCACTTAGAAGAACTCATCGATAATTACAATTACTAGAAAGAAGTTCTTGAAAGTGTATTAAGTTCACTTAATTCTTATGTAATATATTATGTGCATTTAATTCCTATATAATATGTTAAGTTCATTTAATTTCTATGTGATATCTCGAGTTCTTTTCAGTTCCTCCACCCCCCTAGAACACTCATAATTTTCGATACTTATATGCCACTTCCCAATTAAATTCATTTTCGTTTGCTTAGCAAAACTTATTTATCCTTTGCACGCTAGAAGTAGATATATATGAGAAAGTCTTGAGATATTTTAAAGAATTAATTTTTTCGTCGAGAAATATTCACTTCGAAAAAGCTTTGATAAATTAGAAACTTAATTGTAAAAAAAAGTTGGAATTGACCCAATTTTTAAAATCAATCGATATTTAGGGAATATTTAAAATAAATATATTGTTTTTTGTTTTATTTTTTCGATTTTTTGTTTTACGTAATAAATGTTTTACCTCTTCGATATTACGTTCACATTTGATCATCGATACATGTGAATATATATCATTAAGCATAAACCAATCACCAACACCCAATGATGTATCCATCCACATCCAATCCATTAATGCTCGAAGTTCAAATAGAAATGGTATTAGCATAAATCTGAAATCAAGTACTAAAATAAATCAAAATAATTATTATTAAAAGAGTAAAAATATTAGTAGTTAAATACGTTATAATTAATAATTTATTGAATAATCACACTTAACATTTGTGCTAAATAAAATTAATAAATAAAATTATAGATAAATTTATACATACGATAAAAGCCTGATATTGCTTAAACCGTTATTCTATGAACTATTTCGGTAGCTAAAATAAGAAATTTACCCATCTAGATAGAAGAATTTTTCCGCTGAATGAAATTCAAAAATTATGAGAATATCGAGAATTTTGTGGGAAAATTTTTGGGAAATCTTGGAAAAATTTGTAATGAACGGATAGCTAAAGATACGATTGTCTACACGACCTTTCTTCGAGAAATTTATACATACGATAAGACCCCCAAAAGTACTACCCCCATCACCCCCACTTTCATCGTTGATAAGTTCTCTTCGTTCAAAGAGAAGAAAAAAATCGTTTTTAATTTGTCCACTTACGCTTTATATAAGACCCAATTAATCATAGTGTAAGAATTTGTTATAATATTGCCAAGGCTTCGTTTTGGATAACCCGCTTGAATCTGCAAATAGCACATTATCGATCAATAAACATTTACCATATTTTCAAATATTACCTCTCCTCCCTCAACCATCCCCCTCCCCCATCGCTTCCATTTCGTCATCAGTAGTGAAGAATGCTGTCACTGATGGAGAGGATTTGATTATTTTGTGTACACGAATGATAGATAATTATTTGTTCAGATAACTACACTTCGCTATATAAACTCATTTCCATCTAAGTAAACTTGCTCATTTCACTTATAACTTTAAAAATCCTTACTTCCATGAAAGTCCCAAAATTTCATGTCATTCTCTTCCCTAGAATCAAAGAACTTGCATGGTGATAAGCTTACCTAGCGATAAGCTTATAATGATAAGACATTTGATGATCTGCACTTAGTATAAATACACTATAGATAAATATTTTATCAATTTCGGTATGATATTATTGTGATTTAAAGATCTTTGATCAATTCCAGAAAGAAATTATTCCAGAAATCATCAAAATTTCTGCTCAGTTCGCCTTATTTGCAAGAAAAAAAATTATTTCCGCTAAAGTAACAGTGAATGTAGTAATGCAATTTTCGCATGCGACTTTAGCAAACTTCAAATAGTGCAATTTTCGCACTTTTTAAAGAATGTTTTATTGCTTTAGTTGGTTTAAATTAATGTCGAGCTATGACCCACATGAGCATAAAATATTCATCGAGGAGTAATAAATGCAACAAAAAAAATCGACATACCTGTTTGGCGGAAATAAGGAAGTAGACAATTTTCGTGAGGTAAAACAATTTACACGGGAAACTCGTTACGAACATTCGATCAGTAGCGGCCGGTAATAGAAAGAACATCCATACATGTACAAATACAACAAGTACAACCTATAAGAAATCTTATTTCGGTGCAAAAAAAATGAATGAATATTTTCACATCAAATAGAGAAATAGAAAAGTTTAAAGAGAAAGCTTTTGAAGATGGAACACCAGCACTCGCCAAAACCACAATATCCGATCCGTACCCGTAATACCTGCAATACCCGCAGCACCGGTAGTGTCCGTAATACCTGTTATACACGTAATATCCTTACGCATAAGGCCCATGATACCGCGCCTGTAATACCCTTGATACTCGTGCCCGTAATGCCCCTGATACTTGTCGCACCCGTAGTACACGTAGTACCCTCACCCGCAATAGCCCTCCCTGTAATGCTACTGATATTCATATCCGCAGTAACAGCAATACCCGTACCTGTAATATCTTTATCCGTAAAACTCGTAGGCTTGGGTTCAGGTAACTGATCAAAAATCACCCCTGAGAGCATCTATTCAACTCTCACGTCAAACAAGGCATCCATGCAGAGCCTTTAAAAAGATTGCTTAAAAGATAAATTTAATTGCCTAGCTAAACTAATTGGCTAAATTTAATTTAATTCAACGGTAAATTTAAATCTAAATTTATGTGCATAAATTTAAGATAAATTTAATAAATTTAGCTTAAAGATAAATAACACTCTTGTAAACGTACCAGTTTCTTCCTCATATCTTCCTCTAGAGATCAAAAAATCTCGCATCTAGTTCAATGATTAATTTTAGTCGGTTTCAATCTAGTGAGGAACTTTAGCGATTGAACCAAGCGGACCCAAAATTTCACTCAAATTACTCAAATTTTAATCGAAATTTGAAACGAAATTAAACTCATCGAAATGAACTGATTCTAGATTAAAACATTCGAAAAAAGTTTAGAACTGAATCTTTTTATGTAGCGAAATTTTTCTGTTTAATTAGATGAATTCTCCGAAAACTTGTGAATTTAAAGCTTTACAGGTGATAAAAAATATTCGGAAAATTATATTTTGAAAATAAAATAATAAAATAATAATAGTAAAAATAATAAATAATAATAGTAATAAAAGTAGTAAATAAAATAATAGTAAATAATAGTAAATAATAATAGTAAATAAAATCTCAGAATAATAAAAATAATAGTGAAAATAATAACGGTAACGATAATAATAATAATAATAATAATAATAATAATAATAATAATAATAATAATGGTGATAGTAATTATTATTATTATTGTTAATATTATTACACTTATTAACATCAATATGAACAAATATAATAATTCCTACTTCATTCATATCTTGGCAATCACTATGACAATTATTATGCTCGCCATATATAATATAGCATTGAGTGAAGTTTTTTGACAATGTTTTATACCTTCTCCATAATAGCCTCATCGATTTTGAATTTTATTTTTCTTCAAAAAGCATAGGTAAATCACCGTACATAAATTACAATTCATGTCGATTCTCAAGTTGAGCGAAATTTATTCCAGTTTGCGAAAAAAGTGGAAAAAAACCCGGAAAATGCCGAAAACAACTCGAAAAAAATGCGCAAGAAAAATCCAGAAATCCCTCGTAAAACATACTTGAAAAACGATCTTCGCGAAAAGAAATTTCCGTAGAAAGATCGCACGATCGAGAATAATTAGAACGAATTGTAGAATAAGCATTGAAACGAGCGTTCCTGGTACTTTATTCTCTTCGAAATATGCCGTTACACCACCATCTACGCCACCTGCATCCGCCTTAAATATATCTATTTCTATTATTTGCGATGAAATGATTTTAAACTTAAATAAAAATAATTACAAAACATTGTCTATTGTTCTTGTAATTTAGATAAGAAATATCAAAGGAAATCCATAGATTGTCAGCTAAACGGAAAGAAAGATAAGAGGGAAAGAACTTGTGCAAAAACCATGCGCCAAACGCTTCATCACCTATGACGAAGCTTTAGAAGCAGATTGCCGTAATAGATTGCCATAATTGAAAATGGTACCACTGTTAAACTTTTGAAGATATGAACGAAAAACCGTATACTTTTAAGCTGCAACAATTTGTACTATCCGGAAAACGCAAACATTAGGCTGAACAGACATCTCGATATCGTACTCGTATGATGAGCGGGGTCTTCTTGTTCTATACTAGCTAAAACTGACATGAGGATGCCCACAATTGCTTCATTTCCTACTCGGTGATCCTTCAGTATAATACATTATCGACGCATATTTTTTGGGCTAGTAAGACATGAACCAATACAGCTAAGTTTGCAAAGAGCATTCAAGCTGGAAACAACAATCTGGACTGTTGATTTTCAGAAAAAGTTCGTAAGGTCATGAAGGTCAAGCTGAAATAATTTTCATAAAATAGTTTATTGAACTTACGCCAAATCCTGAATAGCCAAATATAACAATAAGGAAGCAAATCACATCACAAAGAAACATCGGCGCGTATAAATCAAGGGGGAAACGATCAATCGGATTCAATAAAACCGAAAAGAAACGTCGAATAGCATTTAGTCGTGCATTCGTTCTGGAAAAAAAAAATTACGACATGACATGCGCATTGGGAGGTCGATAGCTCAGTGGTAGAGCCTTCGCTGAAAAAGCGAAGAGACCCGGGTTCGATTCCCGGCTGGTCTCCCAGCGGATCGCCAGAAGGCTCACCACCATGCGTTCCAAAAATCTGGTTGCGAAAGCCGTATGTGGCTGTCAGCTGCCTCGATACGGCAATCGATGAAACTACAGCTGGCTTCGTATCTTTGTAATATGCATGTTAATCATGCGAAGCTATAATTAATGATGACTTAAGAAATCCCCCCTGAGGGTATTTGATCCTCCAGAATTGTGAAGTTCGCTAGAATTTCTGATCCTATTCGTGGACCTTCTTCTCCCTCCTTTGCTCCCTTCCCCCCACCCCCTCCCCTCTCCTCTCCTTCACTCTCCTCGCTTCTAAAATATGGAATCATGGTAATGAACCCAATAATGCTTTTAGCAGTTCATTATTCGAGGAATAAATAGAATATTGGTAGATGAAGAAATCTTCCGCTATCGGACGTAACTAAAAATGGGAATGAAAAACAAAAATAAAAAATAAGAATAAAAATTTCAATTTTAATTTTGAAATAAAGTAATAATAAAATAATATTTTCGATAGAAGTGGATATTTTAGTGCCAATGAGAGCGATTTCAACAATCATCTACGAGCTGTTCGATTAGAACGATTACGAGTGAAAGAAAGTTACATCGACTCCATTTCTCATAAAATTTCAATGAAGGGAAAAAATTTCCGCATTTTTAGGACACGAACATTGTCCTCTCTTCTCGAACAACAAAAATCTCCGAGTAAAAAAAAGATGCGACTTTACAGATGTAATAAACGATAGAATGACTTTCATCGGAAATTAACGAAATTCGCTGCGAATTTCATTAAAATTTGGCAAATGTTCCTCCAGATTTTACTAGGATTTAACGAAAATTACTATGAATTTTACTAGAATTTAACGGAATTCATTGCGAATTTTATTTGAAACGAACGAAATCGACGAGTCGATTTTTGATAATATATTACATAGCGGTTAAATTCGGAAAAAAAAACTAGTCGGATTTTTTCAATGATTTCGGCATATTTTCTTCGGAATATTTGCTTTGAAATGAGAAAAGCGCACAAACTTTTTGATAACTTTTCGTTTGTTGATCAATTGTTCGGCAGCACTTCGCATCATATTTAATTTCATCTTTAATGCACCTGTAAAATTTATCAATGTGAAATTTGACTCGATTCGAATTCAACTGAAATTCATCAGAATTATTTAATTAGACATTATCTATGCTCATTTGGACAGTGTTTATTTCTCTCATTGTGCTATATTTTGAGCTTCTTATTTTCTCGATTGTACAATATTTTGCGACGTTTATTCTTCTAATCATATAGTATTTCACATTTTGCATAATTTTCATATCTTACTACGAAATTATTAGCATCAACGTGAAGAATTTTGGTTGTTGAAACACCTAAGTGAACCGAGAATACACCTACAGTGAGAGGTGATAATGCAAATAAATGGAGTGATACAAAGGTGCAGTGAAGCATACTTCATAAAACTGTGAGAGCATCTCAAGAATACAGATGAGATTATCTCAGAAATCAACCGAAAATGAGAAAAAAAATGCGTCATAAAACTTTAGAAAGTGAGGATGCCTTAGTTATATATGTATAAATGAATAAATAAAAATATA
>JAARMF010002705.1:4034-15642 GCA_022844705.1 Toxascaris leonina
AGCTTTTAAAGTCAGTAAAGAATAAATAATATATGTAAAGAATAGAGAATGAATAGAATATTTCATAGGGTAAAGAAAGGTTTTCTATGTGAATATGTGATGAAATAATATGGATTGTTAGAGAATAGAAGAGAATGTAGAAAATCGAATAAGAGCCTCATTACAGCTAGGCGTTCTTGTTGTAGTGTATATCCTCACCATCCGTAACCTAAAGAAAATCTCGGCAGGTTGAATTCATCAGGTGACACTTATTGATAATTACCATCAGGATTAGCTGCCCACCATCAGCTTCACATAATATATTCATTGTTTATTCTCAAAATTTTGGTGAATTTTTAGCAGCAATAAAAAAGACTTTTTTTCGAGAGTTACATTGAGAAACGATATGAAGTGAAATGCGAATCGGCATCTAACAGGACTCATATTGAAGTGTGTCATATAATCGGCTTAACAAACGAGCGTTTATTTCGGTATTTCAAATGCTCATCCACTGTATATACAAGTATGAGTGCGAATATAGAGACAATAAAGTATTTTTACAATCCATTTCATATATTCTAAAACCTTTTTGCTAATCTAAATAGTTTTATGTTCGGTTCGCAAATTTAAGTTAAACCAGAATCGCCGATTTCTTATCTTTATTTTGAACCGGTTACTTTCTAGGCAAATATTATTTACTAGCATTCCAAGAAATTCTCATCATCAGGTTAAACTATGAAAACGGAAGTTTGAAACATTTTTAAAGGAAATATATTCCGATGAATAAAAAATATTTTCAACATTTTTGAAATAAGTTTTTTTTTATGATTTAATAAAAAATTTTAAGTAATGCGCCTTTTGTTATATATCTTCCAATCAACAAAAGATAAAAATGAATAATGATCGTTGTAGTGAAGGAATGAAAATGAATGAAGGAAAGAGGAAATAAACGGATGTAGACTTCGAAATATGAGACGCCTTTCTTAGCAAATCGACAACATTTGTGCACTATTGCCGACTCGCTTCGTCGTCTCAAAACGATTGTTAAGCATTCATCTCACGATGCCACATTATTCAACGGCTTGTTCAACGCGTTCATCATTCGCATCCCAACATCATCCATCACCAAAGTCATCTCAATAGTCTATCGAATCAACCGAACGCATTTGTAATCAGATCATTTGCATACGCTCCTATATGATGAGAACAAAAAAAAAAAAACGAAAACCTATTTGATAAAGTCTTTTTACCGAATTATCTTTGTTATCAAGTTGATAAGCAAGTGATAAATTCATAAGTCACAGATTTTAATTTCGGCTAACATGCAACCATAGGATCATGAAGATATATTAATAATCGATCAGATAAGAGAAAAGATTGCTGACAATGTGATACGTTATGATGCGAAGCAAATCTTGTAGAAGATTTATGGTTAGGTCTTCTCTCATAATGTTGTCATCAGAGGTATCTGCCTCAAATTTGTTATTTTGAGCAGTTGGCTCTGGAGAGGGCATTGCGGTCGGATATATGAGCACAAAGCTTCTGAATACCTATATGATACTTTAATATGTCACACTCTCTGTCACCATTACTTGGCGATGATGATGAAGAGGGAATTTTGAGAAGTTCAAAGGGCATGACCTCGAAGGAGCTGTGGAATAGTGTTGCTACGAAACATTCTACCATATGGGACAAGCCTTATCTTACCGACCGATTGATATACCACTTCAAACTAATTCATCAGATGCAACTCTCGAATACCATTACCTTAAGGTATTGCCTCACACATAGTACCTCCTGTCTTATTGATCAATTGATATTTACCAGCCATCTTAGGTATTACTACCACCTTCAACCATTACCACCAATTACCATCAATTAACGTTACCATCCACTTGACCGGAAGAATGGTACTTATAGCTTAGTGGAATATACGAATGTTGGTTTTCAGATAACCACTTTGCATTCAGAATATTGGTGCCGTTTCAAAATGATTGCTGAATTTTGCGTTCGAAGATGGAAAGTAACCGAGCAGAAATTCGTAGGAGTGTTGCGTTCATTATTGGTGTTTTATTATAACTGTTGTTGAGTTTGCTATAGCCTTAGGGCATAAAATTTGTCCAAGACGCAATCGGTTGACACGATTCATTAGCTAAACGCAACAGCATATGTTCGATAGTGTGACCAAATGACAAGCGCTCAGCTATTCAGCATCACAACTCGTTGCGCCGCTTCATAATTAACTTTGCCTCATCAACAACCCACTCACATCATCGCTCCATCCTCATTGAAATCGACGTCTCAGACAAACACAAACCACGCATTTCCTTCATGCAAACAATGGCCTATTCCAATCGATATGCTAACCGAAAGTGGAAACTAGGCCTGGTTGTTTGGCCTGACCTTGACTGACACACACTACCATTTCAGGTCAGTAGGTCACAAAAGAGGTCGCTTGAACTAAGGTCACCGCTATCTACCTGAACTTTCAAGGCAGCACTTTCTAGCACATGTGAACTGCAAATGCAAATAATGCAACGACATACTCCAATAACGTGCGAATATCATCTATTTTCTCACTCAGAACAATTGCATTTATTATTGCTGAAAATGCCGAGATGAACCATAATATATCCGTTCATCGAGCATATGCTAACTATGCTTACCAATTTTGCTCATAGGAGTGTTCATTTAATCTTTTCTTATTATTGCAGAAATCGATTGAAGCTTTATTTCCGATGCAATATTATGATAGTGATAAGCGTGTTATGTTAAGCGTGTTATAAGATTGCTCAACGATATGAACACAGATGCTAGCTTTCCCACTTAGAAATGCGATGATTTTGAGAAATGCAGTCAAAATAGAGAAGTTTAGGCGATGTGTGATGATGACTCGTTTGCGCGCGATGCACTTCTAACACAACCGACAGCGCTAAATTCAATTTACATGTTGAGTGTTATGCGATGGTTGCTATTTATTTGTGCAATAGAAAAATTGGAGATGAGATGAAGGAAGAGAAGGCTTTGAAGAATGAATGAGATGGAGGAAGAGAAAAAGCACTGTTGAGGGATGGGGAGGTAAATTTATAAATGAAAAAGAAATCGGCATTAATGAAAGCCAATTGCACCTTATTCTTGAAAAGTTCCTTGCACAATTTCAGAAAAACTCAACACTCAAATATATATATATATATATATATATATATATATATATATATAACTATGTATATACACACCTACATATGTATATTCAGAAGAAGAACGTTCGTTGTTCGGTCAGGCTAACTATACTCATATCAGCAATACCAAAGTTCATTTGCAAATCGCTGGCAGGAGATAAAACTAATGAGATATTTCAGCATTTATACGATCCTATTCCAGATTTCTGGCAACCCTCGCATTTAAGGATAGTCCTTCAATGTCAAAATTCACGAAGTGAAATGAATTTTCTTAGTAGTCGGTCAAGCTCCATGGCTTACACAACTGTTCATTGCTTTGTAATTCCAGAATTTAGCTGATCACTTAAATGTCTTCTAAAAATTACGCAAATCGTCTATAAAATTGAATAGACTATATTTTTATTTACGTTCATTTTACAATGCATATGGAAGAAACAGACGTAATTGCATCTGATAGCCATTCGAGTTGATAGGGCAGTGCAGTTGGATGTGAATGCAGCTGGTTTGACTAGATTTTAAGGGCGAGAAGAGCCGACTTTAGCGCACTAACATCTGAACGCACAAATTGCTCGTATCCAACCATAACCACAAGATTGTCTTTTGCTTATTATATTACCAAAACTATTATTCGTTTACGAATTGCAATAATCCCAATGAAAGTGCAATAAATATTGAATTATTTAGCTGCAAGAGACGAAATTTGCGAATAACTTGTGGAGTTAATTTTTTTTTTCCAGCGCATAATACCTTTATATTCCACGCAATTTGTTATTGTTTATATAAATAAACAAATGAATAAATAAATAAGTAAATCAATAAATAATATATGTATATATAATCAGCGATAGTGGCAAATCTGTCTCATATTGGAGCACTCAAAAGTAGTGGAACGTAAAACAGATAAATAAGACTTCGTTTCATTTCACGTTTTTAATGAGGCAAATTTATTGACGTGATAACGAATTCCACCAACGTTTATTACGCCACTCACAATATGTCAGATTTCATTAACAGCACGTATAGAGACAATTTCCATAAATCCTGGTCCAGAGATATATCGGAGTGACTTATTATTCAAAGGAATTGCAATTTTGATAGAATAAAATATGAATATTTATAACATTATGAGTAGAAAAGTGAATATAGTTTTCTTTTGAAAGCTATAAAAATTTGCTAAACAAAGACGTTTTGAAGCTAGCTAATTGCAATATCGCTGTATAAGCTAACTTTCAAAACTATTTCTTTGACGCCTTTTGATGGAGCTAACTAACGTGCGAACATCACATTAATTTTCGAGGTTTGAAGTGTGCACACGCGATTCACTTCCACACATTTGATAGCACAAGCAATTGACCGGTTTAATTATTGAAACTCACACTTAACAGAAAAAGATTCTTTCATGTAGCGATTGAAAAATCACATCTCAATATAGCATAGAGCTAAATGCATGCTTCAGCTATCGTATATTCGTTAATGATTGACTTCGAGGTGAAATTGAGGGATATTACGCGAAGATTGAATTCATCAACACCTCTTATTGAACTATAAAAATAAAATCCGGGTTCACTGAACTCATTAAATTCACAGCTGACTATAATTCTGGAGGAAGGTCCATGTGTATCTTGATTAATGATCAAAAGCGAATGCTATAGATTTAGATCTTCGAAAAAACGGAAATTTTGCACCTCTAGGGAATTTCCACTTTTTTAAAGTCTTTCTTCTGGAAAATATCATCGGGAAATATTGATGATGTCTATTTGTGGATAATGATGCGTTTTCCCATTTGCTTTATTTGTAGTTCTACCTATCAACGAGAGGATCACTAAGATTGGAGCTGAATTATGTATGCATTCTGCTTAATTATGCACTGAGTTAGCTATATATAGCTTAATTAAGCTGATCTTTAATATCGCGATAGTAAACTAATCGCATCGGATGAAACATCCGGGATATCTTTGACATCTGAACAAATCCTTGAAATTTGGGACTCAAGCTAATCGATATTTGTAGAAGTTGCATTTCCGTATGCCTCTCATTAATCGAGATAATTAAAGCTATACAAACAAATTCGCATCTCATATTTCGAGTATACACAGTGGAAATTAAATAACACCAGTTTGAATCTTAAAGCAATAGGTTACATGTAAATCCGCTAGAAACAAATGTCGCGGTTGAAAATAAACCATCACTGATTGAAAATATGGTTGAAAAACCAAATGAAAATCAATTCCTTTTTGTGATATATAATGAATCGAAATTTCTATTTGCTAAAAAATCATTGGCATTAATATATGCTCTATGGATCATTCACTAAAAATTACTAGTTAATTTTATGGATCCTCGCTGAAGTGGTTAAATAGCGAAGCAAAAGGAACGAATGACTAACGAGCATTGATGGTGGGTATATGGTGGAATTGAATTCCCAAAGCAATAATGGTAGCAGCATGCAATGTGTTTAATGCACAACTACGACGCCTCTTCTATGCTTCATTCCACATGCGACTCGTTGCGTATTCGGCAAACGCTATATAAACCAATGCAGATGCATCATCCCTCTATATGCGACTCCAGTTCAGCTTGTTTGGGTGCATTCAGGCTTATTTTGGTGTAAACACATTGCAAAATATGTTCTCAACTTTTTGCATAGATAAACTCTGTTTTTTCTTTTTTTTTCTAGACTCAGCTCTACTTTTGCAAAAAACTATGAAAATGCAAAACAACTCGAGTGAGTAATTTTTAGAGACACAAAACGAAAGACTTTCGAGCATTGCAAAATTGCTTCAGCGTAAGTGTTTGAGTCTAATTTCAATCTTATTCAAGCTCAATCCGAAATGCCATCTACATAACCTAACAAACCTTCAAATTGTTGCATATATGTAGCTGTTCAATCTATAGAACCAATCTCCAAATTTTCTCACACACGACAGGTAGCCAACTGATATAACGAACCTTGAAATTATTTTTGCATATAACGAGTGGCCGCTTAAAGTTTATCACCAATCAGTGCAAGGAACCGTAAAACTATACAAGAGACTCGTTGTTATAACAAACCTTAAATTTGTTCTATAAATGACCTGTTATAAATCGGCATAACGAGCCGTAGAACTGTTACTTATATGAGAAATAGCTGACCAATCTGTCAAAAATCTACGACGGTTTTCTGTATCATATGTTGTCACCATAAATAACGAGTCATCAAAATGGTTCATGTGTGACCAATGAACAACTAATATAATGGACCTTCAGATTGCTTTATACATGACATTTGACAAACTAGTATAACAAAACTTGAAACTATTCGGCTATATGGCGAGTGACCAACCAATATAACGATCCGCTAAATTATATACATGATAGGCGATCAATTCATATAGCAAGCATTGAAATTGTTTAATATATGGCAGAAAAGTAATTAACATATTTAGCNNNAAAGTAATTAACATATTTAGCCTCAACATATTAATATAAGTAATTAACAGTTTTCTATATGACAGATGACGAACGAATATATCGAACGATGGAACTGTTGAATACATGAAAAGTGCTTCAGCACACAATCGTGGGAGATTTCAACGCAAAGGTCAGCGAAGGAAAAGATGAGAAGAATTTTATTGGAAAACATTGTGTGGTCGAGAGAAACGAAAGAGGCCAACGACTCTTTGTCAATTTCTCGGAAACATCTCTTCCGCACATAACGAATAGCTATTTTCAAAACACAACGAATGGACAATGGACTTTGCGATCAACAAATGATGCAGCGATGAATGAGGCTGACTACGTCAGTAAAGAATCGTAAGTGATATTGCTGTTCTAGCTGATTCCGCCGCATCCATGAGATCAGATCCTCGAATATTGAGGGCAAAGATGGAGGTAAACCTTGCCTAAGGAAGCAATTAAAGAACAAGTTACCTAAGTGCAAGCGGCCGAAAAAAGTTAAACGTTGAAAAGTTCCGATAGAAGCCGAGTGAAGAAACTATGAGGTCTCATATTAAGCCATTGACATCGACTTCCACAGTTACATAATGCAAATCGGCTTGCCGATGTAGCATCGTCCAGGTTTTATTTTGCCGAGAATGCTCGTTGCCATTTCCTGCACCTGTTCGACATTCTCACTCCATATGCTCGGACTTTCTCATTGAGATCGATATTGATTTGACTGAGAGCATCCTAGATCGCATTCTTATGTGCCATCACTTCATCTTCTCCTGAACGCAGCGTCTGAATCTCCGCTGTTGTCTGCGACCAGTTTGTGTGTTCAACACAAACAGCTTATATTGGACGCTGGCATCGACTGATGGTATCACTTTCGCATCAGTTAAAACTTCAGAGCAGATCGCCGAATCAGCCAGTAGTCAACTAAGATGTTATGCCCTTCATTTGCTTACATAATGAATTCAATGCCTAACTTCTTGAAGAAGTTGTTGATTTTAACTACGTATCCAATAATACATCTATCTAACTATTGTTTCAATATATCTAATCAGCTGTGCTTTCATTATATATATTCAGTAATAATGTTTCCTCATAGAAAAGTTAAATATTCATTGCGACATATAATATCTCTATTGCCTTGCAGGAGACAACACAGAAGCGAAGTTAGCATCATCACATAAACGGCAGAAAAATTGATTTTCCTTTCGCTAGGAAATCTCACAAATTCAAAATTTTTTATCCTTATGGAGATGAAATCGAAATTCTGAAGATTTTTGCCGATATCGCAACAAAGTGAAAAGAATAAAATCGGACGAGTAAATATAGCAGCAGCAGTGGGATTTTGACTGAAAAACGAATGTGCGTCATAGTGTCCATCTATCTTAATTAGGTCTTAATCCGACCGCTCACAAAAATGTTCCGAAAAAGATTCAAAAAAATTTTCTTCACTCAAACAATATTGACCGATGTAAAATGCATTAGGCTTTTATCTCTGAATAATTAGAAATGTCAACATTCCCATTTTGATGAGAGATTTCACATTTGTCAGAAATAGAACAATGGGTCGTTGATGTGGGCGAGTCGTTCAGTCAGTAATAACATAAACGTGCTATCTCGTATGTTTCTAATATTTGTTAGAAAGATAAGGAAGCGATTGGTAAAGTGAGAGGATAAAAAAGTGTTTACGATCCCGGTTGCTCTGATGTACTTCTCCGCCTACTCGCTCATCAAGTGCAAATAAATAATACAAAGTTTATGCACTTTGACCTTTAGCAGTTTGTTTTCTTGGATGAATATAAGGAACAAGGCAGCAAATTAATGAAGATAACATAAGAAGCCATTAGAAAAACGATAGCACAGTCGAGAGATTTTCTTCGAGTCTTGTCGAAAAGATTCGCCGTTGCGTGGAATTGTTCAAAAAAAAAAAAATCGGAGATTCAATGGAAGCATCGATGAACCATCTCTTTACCCACTCATCTCTTAAATCACTTCCAAGTCTCATTCCCTCTTCCCACTACATCCCTCCACTTCTTATCCACCTATAGCCCTCCATCAATCACATCGGTCAAGTTTATGATGATCTTAGATTCAGAAGGTCGAAAAATTTGGAGATTCCAACGCTTATTATCATGGTTTACCCATTTGCACGCCATGATTGCATTGAATTGAATAGTTGATAAGGAGTGTAAATAAAAGCACAACTTTTAAATAACGTACAGAGTGCATTGTTGCACAAATGTTTTTGCTTATTTGTCTATCGACAACAGCCAAATGATGAAATTTATCGTTGGAATATATTATTTCCTCTCTTTAGTCATTCTTTTCTGTGATGGCATTCAATTTCATTTCCATCCGAACTTATGGAATTTACGTCTAAATCAAAATCATTCCCACAGACACGACCGTTTGATTGCATCTATACGGGTTTGTTCTGAGAATTTTCTCTACCTTTGAATTCTTTTTACTATTTTGCTATTTTCTTAATATTGCGCGCTGAAAATAATTGCTGAGAGAAAATTCGATCAAGATTTGTGGATATTTCGGGACATTCATTATATCTTCCAAATTTTCGAAGTCCAAATCCTATTTTCCAAATTATTTTCTATAATTTAAGACGTTGTCGAGTACAGTAATTGTAATTTCTTTTGAAAATCATCGGAAATGCTTCGTGAAAAGTCATAGGAAATTCTTTTCTGATTTACAGAGTTGGCGATGAATTGTCATTTGCTTTTCTATAGACACTTTGCTTCCAATCAAACCGTTCGGATAACAGATTAACAATGGAATTAATAGTAAGCGTCCTAGAAAAATATCATTTCCAGCAGATATCTTAGCGGATTCATTGAGAAAATAGCATTTCAGGATGTATGAGCATCCCACTTCCAACAGTACTAATAAGCTGCGCAATGTTAATGCGAATAAAGTGCTTCTATGATAGCTAATGTTTCATTTCGAATACAATTAGCATAATCCTCACTTTAACTCCATTCATTTGGGACTGCTTATGGAAAAAAGATGAGATAATTATTACAATAATTCCCTGAAATTTTTAAAAAATTCCCCATTTCTGGGAATTCTTGTCTAGAATCTAATTGTTTTCAGAAATCAAGATTTATGAGTGATCTGGTGATGGGTCTCGATGCGAAAACATTACCGCTAGGTCGATGCCGCAATGAGACGGCTCTATGGTTGATGTCACTCAATGATTTTGTGAACGCAATCCGATTGAATTGTATCGCAAATGATACTTATTGTCAGACAATTCAAGAAACGATGCTCGAACAAAATATGTTCGCTGCTAAACGTTAGTTCATCTTATACAGATAATTGTTTGCATATCCTTAATTAAAAGCAATTGCAGAAATGTTGCAAAGATAGAGTCGCCACATTATGTATTTTTTCAATGGTTTTAGCTGACCGACCGGTTTCAATAAATAAAAACGAGAAATTAAATATGCTAAATAATTAAATATAAATCCATATACCAATAAATATAATGCTTCTATGTTATAAATAATCGTATGTATTGTACAATTAGCCGTAGAATTGAAACCGACCGGTGCAGATAGGACTTTTTCTTAAATAGTGAAATGACTGTGGTTTCTCTACAATCTGATCGACGAATTTGGTGTATGAATAAGGGCAAATTACGAATTATTTTGGTATAGTTTCACTGGTTTCCGCGTTTGAAACTATTAATGGGACAGGTAGNGTGGTGTATGAAATAAGAGCAAATTACGAATTATTTTGGTGTAGTTTCACTGGTTTCCGCATTTGAAACTATTAATGGGACAGGTAGATAAATATGTATAGGCTAACGACTCCCCTATAACATTTATTTGCAAAGGATTGTTATACAAGCGTGCATGCTTACTCCAGACGCTATCCAACTTGCTCCGTGCGCTATCCAACTTGCTCCGTGCGCTATCCATGAGTGATTCCAGGGAATTCTTGCTTAAGAGCTGATTCGTGCAAAGCATACCGACTTTCTTTTGGAATGTTGCGTTGTGTGATTTTGTGGACGCTTTTTCATGGATCTTTCCTCGATATGTGGCAAACAATAGCTTCTGAATAACGTTCTATGTCTACAATTCGATTGAAGCTTACTGTCACATTACGATGGTCTAACGAGACGCTGAAGTTGGCTGCAATATCTAATGCGGCATACTCTCTCATCTCCTCATGCAATAATAAAAAATGCTTAAAAATATCTTTTTAGAATTCTATACAGATTTTCGCCACAATTTTCTCAGAGAATTTCTTATTGCAAAGTTTTTAGGATTGAATTCAACGTGAATTAGTGATAGGTACTTCACTATTCACAATATTTGTGTACTTAAAATATTGATACAAATCGAATTTTTGTTGATATTTAGAGGTTGATTCATTCGGACGAATACCTGCTGGAGTGTTCGATTTAAATAATATTTGGATGGGATCATGGGATGAATGCAATGCGATCATAAAACCAAACGATAACAATTATGCGACACAATTTTGTTATATCCATCTTGCCAGTTCTTCAATCGTTGATGAATTAAGCAATAGTGGAATGATGAATGGAGTAAGTTTAACATAAATAATACAGTCGAATTCTATAGAACTAAATTGGAATTAAATTAAATTGGGCGAATGCAATCAGAAAAATAAGTTAATGTTGAAAGCGTCATCTTTACTTCTGCATATCAGCACATTAGCCGAATCATTGGTTTTCGACTGAGTCGAATTATGAAAAACATTAAATTTGTAAATTTTATGGTTTTTCTTTCCCATTCATCAATAAGTTACGTGCAACAGCAATACGGTGATATACGCTTGCATAAGTGTATATTACTGTGGGGATGAAGTATTCTTATCATAGCTATCGCACTTTGTTTTTTGAGGACAGCAAGCACACAGACAGACAGGCAGAATGGCCCACCGACGTACAGACAGACGGACAGAGCCAACAGTAGGCACCACAGACACATGTATGACATTTGGGACAATATGCCGAAGCATCTCTCAAAAGACAAATA
>JAARMF010002707.1:1734-25240 GCA_022844705.1 Toxascaris leonina
AAAATTATTATGACGGCTTAAACTAACAAATAAGGCGCGTGTCGTGCCTATCCGATTACTTTAGGCTACAAGTTTCGTGCTGTGAAAGAGTTTTTTATCGATAATTTCATTCCCCCCTCTCCCCTGCCCCATCCTCCAATTATCACAGGACGACGTAAATCAATTTCTAGATGCGCCTATTTCTCTCAGATTTCATAAAGCTTTTAAATATGGCTAAAGCTTCTATGGTTTTCTGCGAGGTAAAACATGCCTCGCATTGAAGGTAAGAAAGAGAACGACGGGATGAGGAGGGGGGGGGGGAGGGGAGGGGAGAGGGTTGTGGAGAATTAAATGAATTTCACCTGGTCATGAATATAAAAATTCTAATAATTGCGCACTAAAATTAGGCTTTTTAGCAATATTTTTTCAAAAACTCCCACCAATCTAAGCATTATTTCTTCTTGCAACAACAAAAAAAAAGCATCAACAATAGCGCAAAAAAAAAAGAAGAATGAGAGTGAAAAAAGTTGTTTGAGAAAAGAGAAAAGAAATAAATTTCACTCCTCAGATGATGAGTTAAAGACAAGTGCAAAAGTGTCATCGAATTGTTGTGAGTCGTTGAGGCGAGGAGCTTCAATTGCCGTTGTCAATTGCATGCATATTCGCTTTCCGAGATAACAATGAGACAAATAAAATCAACTATGCATAAATTTTTAGCGAAATATTTCTTGGCGAAACATTTTTTGAGAAATTTTCAAGAAAATTTGATGCCGCTTTTTATTTAAAAAGTACTGCTTCCGGTGAATAAGAAGTTTGATATTTTTGGGAATTTTTTAAAAGCTACTTTGCTTATTGGATTCATAAAATTAAGCACTCACTTATTATTGCACAAAATATTTTGCTTTAAATATTAAGTGAACTCTTCACGTTCGATTAGTGAATTTTTTTTCCAAAAAAAAGGGATAAATAAGCTTATCTACAAATATTTTGACGACCCATTAACAAATATTTTGACTCATTACGACAATCAGAACCCCCTTCCCTGCCCACTCGCTCCTTTTCCCCTATAATATACTTGCAATCAATCCATCCATTAGTGAGACAATAGCGATTTGTACGTTCAGATATATTACAAATTCTATTATATTACTCAAAAATAAGGAAATTAACGCTCAAATCATTAATGCTTATTTATAAAAAAAAACAGTTCCTATCGAACGAAGAAATCTTTTTGACATTTTTGACGTCTTTTACAATAAAGGGAATTATTTGTTTATTTATTATATATAAAGAGAAGTATCTAAACGAAAAGAAATCTCACTGAAAAAAAAAATTGATGAAAATTTAGATACGAAGCAATTATCAATAGATTCTTCTCGTTGAGCAAATAAATTTGTTCATGCTTCAATGAAATTCAAAGATCACTTTCCTATAGGATAATTGACGAATCTTTTTTTTTTGATATTTGGCCTTAAAAATGATGTCATAAAATTACTGCGCTAAGTGAAAAGCAGGAATTTATTGAGCGTAAAAAAAATTACAATTTCTATCGTTACGTGATATTGGAAAACTTCTCATCTGAATGTAAGGGATATATGCGGCTCGAGACTATAATTTCGAGAAGTGCAATATAGTGAAGAAGTGCAAAATAATTAATCGAGAAGAAGTTTTGTGCAATAATAATAATAATAATAATATAATAATAATAATAATAATAATAATAATAATAATAATAATAATAATAATAATAATGATAATAATAATAATAATAATAACAATAATAATAAGAAACGTGGAAAATATATAACTTTATATAAAAGTGTATAAACGTTTTGCGCAAAAAAAAAAAAGAAATTAATCACTAAGTGCATTCGGTAATATTCTTTGTGATGAATTAATGAATTGAAATGAGGATAAAAAAAAAGTGCAATTGATGAAAAGATTTTCGAATTTTTGAAATGAGTTTATTCGGAGATATTGCTTAATTTTGTGAGTGTTTTAGTGAAGAGTGCAATTAATTAGCTAGATGAGGTGATAGAAATGCGATAGGATTTTCTATAACGTAATAGATGCTATAAATTAAATGATTTTTTATAAGTGCGGGAAATTTCGATTATATTCTCTAATTTATTCTTCTTTCTTTTTTTTTATGGAGAAAATTTTAGTCGACGTACTATGAGCAGTTGCCATCTACGAGAGAGTATAGCATATTCCTTATTGACATAGCAAACACTCTACAAAACTGTGAAAGAAAAATCCTCAAGTTAACGAACAATGCCACCTATCTGTTGCGAAGATCGAAATTTTGTAGGATATTTCAAAACAAAAATCCAGAACAATGGGCCAATTTTGCATGGATAAAAGTAAATCGGAGAAGTTCTGAGTTCCGAATATCGATGGCTGGATTCTCACAAATGAGTTGCTTCTGCATCTTATTAAGATAGCGTTCGATCAGCTAATTGAAAACGTTAGAAACGATCATAATCATCGGAAATGAAGACAAGAAATGCAATAGTCTTAATGGATAGTCTTAGTTAGACGTAAAGAAATAATAATAACAAATTTAGATTATTGGCTTCGTATAACAATTCAAGCGAATATCCTCAAAGTGAAACATATCCTAAGATCGCGAAGAATATTTGTGATGTATGTTTATGATGTAAACTTGCTCAAAACAAACATCATTTCCTCAATATTGAACTTCAGATGGATTAAATGAAAGACAATGATGAGGGACTACAGAAAATTCATCATCGAAATATAAAAGCATTTCAAGCAGTTAGTCGCCGCTGCAAATTCAACAAATCATCGATGAATTACATACGAAACAATTCAATTGATAGACGTAGTGAATAACAACGTCTATTTAGGAAAATTTATGACTATTTAGAATCGCCCCACAACTAATGAAATAGTAGAAAAGAATGGGATAGGCTCATTTCTGCAAGAAAGAAAAAAACCGTATTTCTCGATGATCATGTTTCTATAAAAATTAACAGCGTATTATTCCACTTAACGGTCATGTTTATTAAGCTGTATTGAGCGTAGTGTTTGTCAACAACGAAAGCAGATGAAGAGAGAGAGAGAGAGAGAGCAGTTGTGACTCATCATATAAAAGGCCATAGAATGCAAGATATATGCCAACGGTCTCTTAGAGATTCTATCATTTGCGAAGATATCTGTGGTCGTGGGAAATTTTCTTAAATGCACCACGAACTGCAAAAACGCAGATGTGAATGTATAGGGCACGCAGCTCGCATCGATGACAATAAATGGACCACAAGGCGCACCGCTTAGATACCTCTCAAGTTGAGACATTCAAGCGGTCGATCGAAAATCATGTGAATAGAGACGATGGCGGAAATGTTTTATCATCAATAGTTGCGGTATGATCGAGTGCGGAATATTTCTTCAAAAAAAAAAAAAAGACTGGATTCGTGTAAGTGGAGGATAAGTTCACAAGAGGGAAAGTGATAAAGGTGTTCATCAATAAAGGTGATAAAGATGATTATCGTCAATATGCGCGCTCACCAATAATAGCAATCTTTACAATAATAAAGCTTTTTCAAAAAATATGTATGAAATAAAAGCTCTGAAAATATCCCATAAATTTAATATTAGCTAAGATTTTACAGAATTACAACAAGGAAAATAAGCAATGAGCTTATTAAAAAGGAAATAACAGCAACAAAAGAAAGAAGCAAATGAGAAATACGTCAGGAGCGATGCCATGATATTTGTTTAAAGTGACCATCTCATTTTGCTAGCTAATCTTGATAGCTACTAAGAAATAATTAATGCTTGAAATAATATCTCTATATTAAAATTGACTTATTTAGCGGTACACATCTAAGTTTTTGTTGTTTGAATATTTCAGGCGAAAATCTCATCAATATAAAATGCATAAATATCTACGAATCAATAAAAATGACAGGTGATGGAGTATTTGTTTGCGAATTCGAAATGAGCTATAGAAAGAAGATCAAGAAAATTCAGCGACGAACTAAATGATTTAGCTAAGATACACGCGAAAAGGTAAGAATCTATCGAGTGTTGTTTAGTTGGTGGATCACCTGTTGTTCTTCGATGACAATTTAATCAGGTCTCGATTTCTAAATTGCTACATAGATAAGAATATTAAGTGCATTTATTGAAAACGCTTTTCTCATATCTAATGTTCTCATTTCAAGCTAATAACTTTGAGTTAAATTAATCTCAACGTTATTTTAGTTGATGCATCATCCATCACACTATCGATGTTCGCATATTAAGTGCACAAGCTTAGTGGATGTAAGCTGATCGATGCTATAAATGAATGTGAAGAAAGTTCAATGCGATCGCTGATAGATGAAATGCAATGAATCCATCAAAAAAGGCTGCTTTAAATATTACGTTGCAAATATGCTAGGGTAGAAGCTTCTACGAGAATAGCACAATTGCATTGATGAGCATAGCATTGAAGAAAAGGACAAGAGGAAAATCAACGAAAAGGAGTGCAAACCGCACTGCAAAAAAAAAAAAAATGCTGAAAATATTTTAGTTTGTGGTCGATTCAGGATTTGTAAAGGCTACGCTCTAATTCGTGAATTTCCTCTTATTGAGAGAGCAACAAATTACGATATGAAAGAAAATGAACGGATGGATTGTCTAAATAAAATCGCATAACAACAACTAGATAGGTGACCGGATGTTAGCTTTTATGAAAGCCCATATGCAAATAATCAATGTTGTGATCGATGCGTCTATAGAGAAAGGAAAAAAAATGAGGCCAAAGCAATTGCAATCGCCAATTAGCCTAATGGTAAGAAGAGTGATGAAAACAAGCGGACGCAAACAAAGTCAAGCCGATCACATCGAGAAGATCGGATTTAGGGACGGCTATTTCAAATGAAATGAAAGGGCGTATCGAAAAGAAGAAAAATGCAACTTCTGAAGGGATTTCTCTCATCGGAAAGGAGAGTTGAAGAAAACAGGAAGAGCGAAATTGTCGACGGAAACAAGATGAATGGCGGACGTGGCGGATGTAGATGGCGAATTGCAAGAGATAGAAGAATTCAATGAAGCAGTGGACGCCTTTTATAGGAAGTTTCATATGAAAGTTTCATAATACTGAAACTTATTTCAAGAAATATTGAGGAAAATTTTATGCGAATTTTATGAGATGATTTGCGAAAAAAAAATGACAATCAAATTCACTTGGAGCGAATTGATGATATCGCACATGCGACTTTCTGAAAGTGGCATGCGAACTCTTTGTTTCTCTCATCTTACTCGTCTTTTTGGAGTCATCAACAACGCAGAATTAAGAGAGGCTAATTTTCGCTACTCAACGAACAATATTATTATAAATGAATGGAAATGTGAGAATGACCACCAACCACCCACATTCCGATATCAACATTCTCTGCGAATTACAAATGTTTCGCAAATGAGTTTGGCAAGTGAATTCAATAGCATCTGAACTTAGCGTTGAGTGTCGAGGAAGCATGCTATCGTCTATAGCAATTTTCCATTCTTTGCGTGTAAGTGGGTAACGCAATTCGTCGAGAAAGCAAACGAATAACAGCTCTATAATTTATTTCGCTTTCGTCGACTGAGAAAACTCTCGACTTTGTTGAAATAAATGTTACACGCAATTCGTTTTAGATCGCTTTCCCCGAGCTTTTGATCGCTAAATATTATGGAAGATTTATGGACGGTCGAAGGTCATCATTTGAATAGCTGCATAAAGCGTAGAAAATGTGCAATTAGGTGATGGCGTGTTGGTAATACAGCAGAAACGATTAACTCAACGAAATGCTTGANTGATGGCGTGTTGGTAATACAGGTGAACGATTAACTCAACGAAATGCTTGATAGCTTGCAATGACAAAATTATTGAAATAGACAAAATTGGCTATTGCGTGTTCCGTTCATGAATGATGCTATGCTATCCGCATATAGCTAGAAATAAATGAGGAGAATATTCAAAATGCTGATTAACGAAAAAAGAGGTCAAATGGAAATGGCCTTCACCAAACGGAAGGTCATCATGACGAAACGTCAAATCACTAGAACTTTCCAGGATATTTTGTCCAGAATTTTGCCGAAATAGTGCTGAGAAGTCAACAGATGTGTCTATCTCGATCCGATGATAATTTAGAAAAACAACTCGATGAAGCTATAATGATGAGAGGCGGTGCTCATCAAGCGGAACGACTTATTAGCAAAATGAAATTTGACAGTGAAGATGAAAAAAAAAGCCCACCAAAATAAGGCCTATTCAAGCAATACTTCCTATTAGCGATGCCGTACGAATCAGAAACATAATTTCGTTAAGAATCGCCGATGTTTTAATTGCTATTGTCACATTTCGTTCAAGATTTGAGAGTGCTTGTTGACGATTTTTTTTTCGCATTGAAAGACTCGATGTGGGTCAATGGTAATTGCAAAAATCGGAAGTGGAAAATCGCATTCTACAGGCAATTAAGTATAGTTGCATTCAACGTTATGAAAAAAGCATTCATCGTTTATTGCGGCCTTATTCATCAATTTAGTTGTCCAAATTGATCGACGAGTTTTTGAACCGGAAATAGAGTTGAAATAGAGTTTTGAAATATTTGAATATGCTCGCGATAAGAGATTCCCAAAAAGTTTTCTTCCGGATCCATCCAATCCTAATCAAGGAACTCATCTGCATGTTTTTTCGATATAAAATCGCTCGGATATTGTCGCTTCCATTTGGAAAATTCGTAATGGTTAATGTGATATGGCATTTAATTCAGCGTTCGCTCACATAATTTCTCAAGAGCTTATAGCATTTAATTATTTCCGCATGATACAACTTTGAATTCAGTGTATAATCCCTTTTCATTTTCAGGTCACTCGAATGTGGAACAAGCCTAATTCCTTTTCCTTTTTACATGTCATCATTACTTTTCAATCCCTTTCACTTTAGCGATTACTTAAAGCATTTCGACCTCAAAAAAAAAATCTCTGAGTTTGTGTTCCACTGATAATGGCTTTTTGTTATCACCGTTATCACTTGCTTTACCTCTCGTTTTGTTTGCTTTTATCTTTCGAGTAGTTTCTTTTTGTTGTTTGCCGAATAAACATTTCACGGCAGCAACAGCAATGTAATCTCTTCACTATTCAAGCTTTCTAACGCTTAACATTAGCAATCCATTATTTATCATCTAACAGTTATTTCCCGTATGTAATATTCATTAGCCACCACCCATATAATTTTCTCTACAATGCACTCAAACATTTCCTGCCTTAAACTGAATTCCAAATGTTGTCAACAACCATATATCTCTCAATTGGTCCCACTCATATATTCTATCACACAATTCCATCCTTATGCCACATTATACTGTCTACACCTATTTCTCGATGTGTGCAAAAGCTGAGAAAAGAGAAGCCTAACGAATCCACCCAAGTGAAATTTGCAGAGACAATTCTCCTCAACTTAGAATGAAACCACAGGAAAGTCGATGTTCTGCTGCCGAATACTAAAAGTCCTAAGATCACTGCCTGAGCTGAGGAAAACATGGCCCCACCGAACAAGTCGACAGAACTCGTTGAGCTTTAGCGAACATGTTCTACTACAGATATGCGTCAGAATCCGACTGCTTCGCTTAGACGGATTTTGTGTGAATTCAGCTTTATTGTTTTTGTTGGAATTTGGTGCGCATCATAAAAAGATGTAAAATATGATTGTGGTAAATAGATGGTGAACTGTTTGAGATGCAAATTAATTGCACAAATGAATGATAGTTTATGTTGATGGCAAAAGTTTTCAAAGCATTAAAACAATCAAAAAAAGATTCTTATCACTTTCGATAAATATTCTACTGATAAAAAAGAAATTTATGATAAAGTTGATTAAACCAACGCGTCATACGTGGGAGCGAATGTGATGGAAACTATGAGCGAAACGTGAGGAAAATTATCGAAATTCTCATCGAATTTTGAAAAGTTGAGAAGGAATCTGATTGACGGGTGCAGAGGAATAAAAGCTAAAATCAAATCGTTGAAATTTAAAGGAGCTTATCCATAAATTTCCTCAATATCGTTAAAATAAACGCCAGATTTTTGCTTATTTGCTCGTCTCATTTTTTTTCATAGTTTTTATTATATACTCGTAAGATTATTTCTTGTTAGTGCAATGAATATTTCACAGCAATAATAGTTGAGATGATGCGAGCAATTTGTGCAAAAAAAGAAGGAAAGTAGCTATGATAGAGTTAGTCCTCATCGATCATCAAACAAACAAATCGCTTTCTAAGGTAATCAAAATTGAATATTTCATTGTGTATTCAATGAGAAAAAAATCCCATTGAATGCGGAAAAGAGCAGTAACAAATAATTAAAACTGCTGAAGAATATGTGCTGAACGAGCGCCAAGAAACGGAAAAAAAATCCACAAAGAATAGCCGAAAGGCAAACGCTTGACCAAGCCTATAAACTTGTTTGGCTAACATGAGGTCAGCTAACATAAGGTCGAGCGATGACAATCAATGATCATCGTACTATTCTCGATCAGGCTTCTACTCGAGAATGAATGCTACATAAGCCGATTGAGGAAATTAATTAATAAATAAAATATATATCCATGAGTTGTGTTGAACTTGAGAAATCGTTCTGACAGAGTGATAAAAGGCAGAGGTCAGCTAAGGGTCATCTGAAGCCATCAAAACTCTTAACATTAGCAATAGCGAATCCGGTGTTCTTGACACCATGTCATCATAATGTCAACTGTCCGCTATAAAATGGAAACTTGCAAAAGCACATAGTAGATGGCGAAGAGAGTTCGAGGAGCTAGCACAACACTCACTTCTTCATTTCGCTTATCACAGCAATCACTGACTCTATCTCTCCTCTAAGTCATGATTAATCCTCAAAAGATCCGCTTTTACCACTCGACCTTCTGTAAATTATACGACGATTATACGACACTTCCAATTGTTTATCTACTTTTTTGAGACTGTTTATCTACTTTTTTGAGACTGAAAGTCGACTTGAAAGCCGATATGCAAAATCACCAATGTTTATCTTATACAATCCTTACAAATCCACAGATGTGGATCTATAAATCCTATAAATACGAAAATGAAATCATTGAATAGATGAATAGATACCTCATATGAGGAATGGTGCGATGTTTAGCATGTTGTATTTTATAGATAATATCTTTCATGCACAGAAATTTAGAGGAAATAAATATCTTTTGAAACAATTATAGCGAAATTCTAATCGAAGAGTTGGTAAGAAATACATCTTTGAACTTCCGCTCACTTCGCTAGTCAGCCGAATATTTGAGCGATGAAAAAGTGAAATACGCAAAACGATGCCCTCATAGTTTGTATTAGATGGACCACCCACAACCTCACAAGCACCTCCGTCCTATCCTACCTCTCAAGGAAATCGCTTTTCTAGAATCCAAAGTGCTTGAATTGAAAATGTTCAAACAGAAATACATGCCAATTTTGTTCTATCTTTAAATGCCTGCAGATTACTAGAGAACCAGTCGATTATTAACGATTCGCCTAGCCGATGAATCTTGAAGTCCTCATTGCACCCATCAAACTTCCTTGTCATAGCTGTAGCAATCCCCTAGTTGAAACTACCAAAAAAGGCAGACAACCAGGCAGACATATATATATATATATATATATATATATATGCAATTATTTATTTATCTATATGATTATTTGCATATATACATGTGTATATATATGTTTATCTATTTATTTATTCATTTACTTATTTATTTATTTATTTATTTATTTATTTATTCATTTATTTATTTATTTACATGCATAAACATACAGATCACGTTGGTGGAATCGCAATAGCACTTCGAGATCAGAAATAAGCATCGAGCTATTCGTAAGATGAATGAACCACCAAAGCATCGAAACACCTTATGCCACACAAATGACCAAATGAATTGATTGGTGATTGCGTGCAATTTCACTAGTCATGTAAAGAGCATGACGCTTGTTTTTTCGTTAGCAAAAGTAAAGCATTTATAATCGCCTTAGGCTGCTTATAAATGTGAAACCAATTTTTCAACAAGATATATTTTCTGAAGCGAATTGCATTGATTCAATAAGAGCAAAAATTTCTTATTTAATGCTTTCCATTTTTTAATTTTTATTTTAGCCTACGTAACACCAAAATAAAATATACACGTAGATCCTATGCGATAGTTAATAATTCACTATGAATTTACGTAATGAACAAATTTAGGAGATCATTGTGCTTTACATGGAAGATGTTATGCATTGATATGTCACATATGCTGAAAAATTTGAATTGTCTTGAGTTTATCCCTCTCTCTGTGCGGAAAGAGGGCGGATTCGAAATATTCTCGGAATTTACCTATCGTAATTAAACCTGAAAAAAACCTGAAAGCCAATAAGCACAAGTTGAAGCTTGGCTCTTTTTTATTCCCTTCCTTTTCATATAAGGTGATATATTATACACAACTAATTTTTCCGGATATGGGGTTGATGATGAATTAAGCCTAAGTGCGATTACTCGCAAGTAGGAAAAAGGCATTTATTATAAATATAAAAATAGTAAGTTGGCTTTCTCGATGGTACATTAGTAATGCCGTCATTAAATGGGACGTCGTTTTAGAAGACGAATGATACTGGCTATATCCTTAAGGACAATTTGCGACTTATGTGAACTCGTCGACAAGCGCTTTAGTACTACTCAAAAGTAAATTGCTTGCTGATAATAGCATTGCCATCGCTTACAATTCAATCCTCATTTGACAGCCACATTTTCTAGACGTTGGAACAGAAAATATAATGGAGATTCCTTTAAAGCAGCATCTCGGGTTTCTCATAGGTTTCCTTCTTCTTCCTCCATCCTTGCCACTCGGTGAAGGAAGAAAAGGGGTCATTAACCCATAGGAAGGACTCTGTACTTCGAATATTTTAGTCATTAGATACAAAACATAATTAGTGTTATATATGACACAACGCTGATTGTGCATTCTTTCCCTTGAGACATCGAGATATTTGTGAGCAATTTAAATCTGAACTAATTAACTTAGTAGATGAAAAATTTCTTAATCCGCGAAAATTTCCAACCAGATCCAAAAAAAAAACTTCAGACGGTACTAATAAATTGCAAGCAAAATTCATGTGAACTGCACGCAAAATACATGCGAGATACACATTAAATTCACGTGAGTTGGACACAAAGTTCATGTGAATTCATGTGAAAATTCATTGCATGCAAAGTTCATTTTGAAATAAAACTTCAAAAAATTCGATCACGATATAAAAGATGCAACTTATTTTCGCGACGATTTTTTATGATTTATGATTTAAGTCACGTGAATTTTTTTTTCTCTTATAATTTAAATAGCCTTATCAAAAGTGGAATTCGCGCCAAGAAATTCGTAGTTATTCAGAATATTCCGATGAATATTGACAACACGCATCAACAGCTTCAAAGCTACATTCTGACCTAATTTTCCAATAATATCTCACCTCAAAGAGACCAATCTCGGAAAGTTTTGCGGCATAAGTACCCTTCCATCCCGGCCCCCCCCACCACCGTCACTCCTCCTTGCTGCCTATGAACAAGATGAAGGGGAAATCGAAATAGAGAACACAATATGCAATGGCATACTTGGGCCTATATTTCAGTCTACATTGATGATTCATTCGAGCAATGAAAAATTCCAGGCATGCAATTGCAGAGAAACTAGGAGCTCGGAGTATCAAATGTGTACGAAATGAATTATAATGGCACAGAGCAATGCTGGCTAGCACTTCAGTTGAACGGTTAGAGATCAATGTGCATCACATTTCCTTCGTAATTCAAGCTAGGAGTAGATAGCAGCACAAATCTTCATTTTGGAGATGGCGATTTCATTTTCATGTCAAAGTAGAAAATGTCATAGCATTATGCGAGCATTAGAAAAGTCACTAAGTATAATAGTTGTGTAACATGCATATCATTTTGATCTCGAATGAATCCCGCCACATAGGATGCCTAAATTTCCAGAAAATGCAATTAATCACAAATTCCATGACTTCATTTCAACCACTTCATTACTAAACTCACTTCGCTAGTGACCGGTTGGTCGATAGACTATTGATTATTTTGTGAGTGATCAATATTCGACTTCATTATCTGCAAATGTCGAATATTGCTTGATATTTTGTTGTTTTTTTTTTCTCAACGTTAATCAACTAATTTGATTTATTTCACTCAATAATCGCATGATTTTTTATCATTCGAGTTCAACGAACGGAAAACCAATCGAATCGAAACGCTCTAGAATTTCGGGTCAATTGAGAGCAAGTTTGAACAGCTGTGACGTAATAAGATTGAGCTGATTATGTGAAAGTCAAGACGTTGCCATTAGCTATTTGCAGCCGTCTGCCTCTTCGAATTGCCTCAATTTTATTTGGTTGACTATTTTAACAGATGACGGCAGCCGAGATTCTTCGCCGTTCGAGAGTGTCCTTTCCTAAACAGATTATTCACAGGATTAACTAACGCTCCTCGGGGAGACTAGAAATACGCCCAAGTAGCGATAAAAAAAAAAATTGTGCTGCAGCTTTCGCTAAACGTGCAAGTCCCCTACCTAGACAAACTAATATCTCAGCTCTTTACTCGGCATCGATTGCGTGCTTTCCCTAACTTTTCCTCCGAACGGAAGGAGAAGGGATGGTGGGGAGGTAAGTGTAGTGATGAAAGCGATCAACGATTTGTTATGAAGTAAGGACAATGCAAGGACTTAGTGCACACCTTGACACGCACCTGTAATTTCATGCCATATTGTTCACCTATTTGATCGTGTGCACTATAATCATTTCAGCGTATAATTAGATTTATTCAACAAAATCGTGCTCATTCAACGACGATATATCTATTGTTGATTGTCGTGCTCTTACTTAGTGTAACTTGACGATGCTCATTATACGTCACATCTCGTTCAATGTCTTTCCGTCTTTGAGTGAATCGATAGAAATAGCCGTTGATGAGAAAAGCCGAAATGCGATTTCAATTCCACTTAAAGCAATCGGTGAGGATATGAATTGAACTATTGAGAATTTTAAATAAAAGCGAACTAGAGCGAAATAGCGAATCAGAGCGAAATAGCGAATTAGAGCAAAATATTTTGCTAAATTCCTCCCCCTCCCCCCCCCCCTTTGTCCCCTCTCCCAAAAAATAATCGAAGTATGAGTGTGAATAATATTTTAAAAACTTCGCCTTTCAAGTTCAGTAACTTGGTTAGTGGAAAATTGTCGCATTTCCAAAAAAATTTGAATTGAACGAATTGCGTCGAGAATTTGAGTTTCAATTTTTTCAAGCGATCTATTAATTACGAGTGGATCACAGGGATTTTTTATGCCTGCTAGCTAGATGTTGAACACTCAATTTCGCATTGGGAAATTTGAACAAAATTTGTCTGTTTTATGTAGCGCCTCCATTCCACTCTTAAAGGGTGCGTTCAACAAATCGGATAACAAAAGGCTTCTTAAGGCATCATTGAGATAGGTTCCATGTCAAAAAAAAAGGATTATAACGAATAAGATAAAAACAAGAGCGATCACTGCTGATCCTTTCCTCTCCTCCTCCTTCCCCCCCCCCCCCCCTCCCCCTTAACTCCCCTTCACCCCCCTCCCCCCCTCTAGTCGATCAATTTTTTCGGGTTTTTTTCATTCATTTCTTATCTGCGCGTAATAAGTAGGAATAATAACTCGTTTTTTCAATGATGATCTCAGCAATAAAAAAAAAGCAACTAAATTTTCATCTAAATCGATGCTTACGCTGGAGAATCGATAAGGAGGCATTGTGATGGATAAGTAAACTATCGGAAGAAGAGAATAAATGAAGGCAATTGATGGAGAAACAATGTGTACCAAGTGCATTTTTGGCGATCAAATGAGTCATTACATTGTTCGTCGAGGGAATTATAAGTCGATTTTTGAAGTGAAGCAAAAATTTGTGGTTGAAGAGAAAAAATTGTTGTAAAAAATGAGAAAAATTCGATAAAAAATTTTACAAAAATATTTAAATCATCAAAAAAAAAACAATCGATGAAAATCTCTTTACGAAGATTTTTTATGGTTTGGAAATATTCTAATAAATTAATATCTCTATTCGAGTGTCAATTAATAATATTGGAGTTTTCCCCATTTCTATATGAATGAGGATATTGATTCGGCGATTGGATCTTTCAATTCTCAAAATTTTTTCGCTCAAATTAAAAGAAATCAAGCTGTTTAATACATATTTTTCGGTACGATCACTTATTAGCTAATGCGCATCCTCAGTAATACCTAGGATAAGAGGGATATTTTATGTGATCAAAGCTGCTATTAATGAAAACAGGCTACTTGACAATTAATTTCCATCTAATTTCCACGAATTAATTTCCATCTAAAAAGCTAATAAAAGTGATGCTTAAATTGTTAGCTGTTTAGCATATATATAAGCCATTAAAGCGCTCACTTTGACAGGTACCACTTATTGAAATTTCTGCAACGTTTCAACATCATCAACGTGACAAACATCGGAAAAGTTGCAGTTTCGTCGTCGAGAGTCTGCAAAATCTCAATTCTTTACTTAACAATTAGAATAATAAAGCGATCAACCGTCGCATAATATTCGATCGCTAGCAAATTGCACTTCGGCAATTAAGCAGTTTAAAAAGATCCGCACTTTTTTGGTGAGTGGGAAGAGGCTGGGAAGGGGGGGGGGGGTGGGAGAGGGGGAAGCCTCTCAATTCTTTTCTATGAGAAGAATCGTTCACTGAACCTCACTTGGAGGGAGGGCAGGGGGGGGAGGGGTAGAGGTGAGGATGGAGGAGGGGGGAGCATAATTGCTTTATGCTTTTAATAGAATAAATAATTTCTTCAACATAACTTAAGTTGTTGAAATATTGAGAAATCTCTTATTGACGAAACGATCGAAGTGACAAATAAGGCTTAGAAGAAAGCAAATCAAAAAAAAATCGACGAATGGAAATAATCTAAAGCAGAGTAGTTTCGTAGATTATATAGACGAGGTGTTATACCGCTCAAGTGCTGGTTGAATGAAAGCAAATAGCGAAGAACGAATTTATTAGCAATGCATATAAGACATGAAAATTATGAGTAAAATGCTTTATGCAATGATCATTTTTTAATATTCTAACCTATTATATGATAAATAATATTGAAATTGTTCAAAAAATACTCATATATGATTGTAAATGATTTTATACGATCCAAGAGAGAAATTGGTTTAAAGTGGATAGAGATCAATTATGGAAGAAAATTGAGTGGAAAATTTTTTATGGCATTCGAGAAAAATTCATATAATGGCAATAGAAATTGTCGAAAATGTTGCGCCATCGCAACGCTAAGATCAGAATAACTTTTGTTTCGGTTGAAAGCTAAATAGTTCATGAGGTAAAATTACCTGGCATTCAGATATACACAGCAAAAAAAACGTACAAATGAGACCATCCAGAAGATCAACTAACTATAATTAATTCTCAAGAGGATTCATAAATATGCACACTTCAAGAAAAATCTTGATTCTAGTCACAAAATACTAATTGACTGATTCAATGAAACGTTTCCGGGGAAATTAACTCAAATCAGCCATTAAAGAATTACGAAGGTAAATAATTTATCACTGAGATACAGTTGAAATATTTTTTATATAATTGAAATATTTTTTTTATTTCCGGTGATAAAGTTGTGAAATAAAAATTAACAAAAAACTACATATTCGATTTTTTTTTCAAGCGTGATTATTTTGATGATATTTTTAAATATGGCAAAAAATAATGCATTAAAAGTTTCACTCCAAAACTTTGAATGTTCTTTATGCTAGATATTGAAAGCCAAGTAGAAATTTAGGAAAAAAAATATTGTTGTCATTGAGTGCCACCGTGGTTTCTCCGGAAAGCTCTGCTAAAAAACTCTAGAACATTACGGAAAGGACAAAAAATATAGCCGGAAAAAATTCCGAGAACTTAAGAAATCCATCTCTTCAAAAGTCGACAAAATCTTGCAAACAAATCTTCATGAAATTCATCGTGCAATAAAATTTTGAATTCAAGCCAAATTCATTTAGTGGAATTTTTGCGTTTATTGTGGCGCATACGAAAATGACAATAAATGATGGAGAGATATAAGTCTGAAATCAGTGATATAATGTCTCAAATTAGTGATATAATGATGAATTACAGTAAGCTGAAAGAGTGATGTCTGCATCACTCTTTCAGTTCAGTGTAATTCATCAATAGCCGTGGCAAAGCAGCATAAAAGTGAGCATTGAATAGTGCACTAATTAACGACTCGACACCTAAAGAGTCGTATATCGTTGACGCTCTCTGTCCATCGATTCTTGCCTCTTTTTCTTTCGCTTCAAGGCGAATGCTCAATGAGATCGAAGTTCAGCTAGAAGATAAAGCATTGTGACGATATTGTGAAAAAGCTAATGATCTCGATCTCATTCTATTATTTATGACTAATATAAGTTCGACGAATTGGATTAAACATTTGGCTACTTCATTTAGCTAATCTCACTGCAAATTTTTTTCCGGTGATATATTTAATGTTTGAATCGTTCACCTCCCTAGTGGAACGTCTGAGTACAAATATAGGATAGATCTAAGAAATAGAATTCTGTCCTCTTGATCCGATCAATATCATTCACTTGTTTTTCGCATACGTTCACAAAAATTATTCAATCTTTCAACAGATTCGTATTCGTTTATTTGCAATATTTATTATGAAAGGGTCTTCTTTGTGCTTGTGCACATATATGTTTGTATACCTGTCCATAGCTTTAACGTGAAGAAATATTAATGTTCAAAATTAGAAAGTTGTTCAAATTAATGTCTATTCAACAGATAGCTAAATGAACGAATCGACGATTTTTAGGCGTTTACGATCGGCTACGTCGTAATCAGGTGCAACAAAAAAATCTTCGGAGAAAATTCGTACCAGCTGTCGGAATCGATTGTAACGTCAATAGAATACTGCGTATATTTTATTACTTAGTGGCAATAGCAAGTCACGAAATAAGTTGTTTTAGTAAGCTTGAGTATAGCGCACTCGAAGTCATAACCCTTTCGGCACATCTTCAAGCTGTCAATATTCGCATCCAAGCAAACGTTCGTATTCTTCATCAGAACCTTCAATTTATTTGCCGCCTTACCGAAGACTAAGAGTACAAGAATAAATTGTGCTTTTTGGGAATTCTTATCGTTGAAAGACAACGGAAAAACGACATCAACAAAGAACGATTTCACAATTAGCTAAGACGAAAAGCTGAATAAGCATGCTACAAAATGCGATCGAGATTCTATAGTGTGCGGTAAACTATCGTATGTTGACAATGGTAAAATAGCCACTGCATTTCTAGTTATTATTCGAACTGATTGAGGAGGCAATTCGGTTTTCTTTATTGCATATAATGCTTTTCATAGATCGAATCAACGTTGGAGGAAATAGCGCAATTTTCAAACATTCTTCAACTCTACCTCTAAAAGAATTTTTTTGTCAAAATAAAAACATTACTGACTATGAGTTGAAAATTTTTTAGCCCTCATTGGCTTATAACGAAATTATAACCGAATCGCCATTAGACGAGATGATTACCCACATATAAATCTCCAAACATCATTGCACGTGGAAGGCAATGATTTCCACTACTTTCTGAATATGTGAAGCTGGAAATATGCTTCTTTGGGCAAGAAAAAATGCGAAGAAATAAAGACGCTTCTTTCACCTTCACTTTCCAACTTTCGATAATTTTCAGTTCCCGTTACGTTGCCCGGTCGGTTTTCTCAACTCTTGCTTATCTCTTTCGTATCGCATTCAGTTGAAAATTGTTCTTTGCTCAGATGAGAATTTGCTATTCTCGATAAATTGCGTTATGAAACGTTCGATTAGTGAAAAAAAAAAGAACTCCAACTGTATGATATCACCTTTGCAGTATATTACACGAGATAATCGATTTTATAGGCGAATATTAAGAAACATTTATTCACGTGAAAAAACCTAAATAAAAGCTCATTTTCTGCGCGATTTCGTATAAATCACTGTGATATATGCAAAAAAAAAAAAAGAAAAAGAAATACTCCAAGAAGCAAATTATAAAATATTTCAAAAGAACTCTTATGGATGCACAAATCATTCGTAGGATTAACTACAAAAATAGGCTAAACAATCTATAGTAGTGCACTTAGAATTTAATTAAATCCCAAAACTCTCATTAATATAATTTTGAAGAAAAAAAAAAGGTCACTTGAATCTCAAAGGCTTCAAATGCGTTGAATGNGGTGTGACGGCGATGTGTGGACATACACAGACAGACGCAGACACGCAAAAAGTAGAGTGTACATATATGCACCACGAACGTAAATTTGCATCTTCGCTTTGAGCAACACCTTATGACCGATGACCCATATTTGCGTTTATACAGTCCTGTATCGATGATTACGTTCACCTATATGTGTTGTTTGTGACCGGCAGCGTCATCGACGCTCGATAGTCCGGTCAATCAAGTGATCAAGTGATCTGTGTTGTTTGCGATATATTGCTATCCGCTTAACAATTGTAGCTCATAAGTGTCAAAACCTATAGCGATCAGGATGAGTGCTTATTATCGTTACCGTCGTTCAACCATGCTACCCGAAGTTTATTCCAGTAAATCATTCCTTTCAGGAGTAACTAATATTTGAGGAAATACCTAGGCTGACGATATGATTTCGATCTATAGTCGACAGAAGATGATCTCAAAAAAAAAAACATAAGCTCAGTCAATAGCGCAAGAACTAGTACAGGTACTTGCTGAAGCAGCAGCTGATGAGTGAGTATTTCGATAAAGAACGGATGCATGAATGATCTCGAATTTGAGAAAGTCTTTCGCCGGAAATATTGCGAACGAAGCAAATATCGTTCATCAAAATTAGATGAGTGGTTTCATCTTTACGAATAGATTTTTTATTTTGATATTACAGAAAAAGAAATGTTTCTGAGAGAAGTTGATATCAGATGACATAATAAAATAAATGTAATTATTTGCGACTGAAACATTAAAGTTAGAGGTCATCGACTATCATGATAGCATGACGTCACTATATACAATCGAGAAGGTCATGTCAAGAAATTTAGTAGAAATTCCTCAGAATTGTTGCATATCTCATGTGTATCTTATGAAGCTCTTCATACCTAAAATGTTTAAAAGCCGAGATGAGTCATATTTACACAAATCCGTGCAAGCAGTACATAGACGTTTCAAGAGACGCCTCTTTTATCGATTGGAGCTTGCGAGTTGACAAGATGCCTCTATTGATGACGCAAAAAAAACGTGCCTAGCAGCTGTTTCCTCGATGTAAACCTATGCATTTCAAATAGACGTTAAAAATTAATTCATTGCTGTCGGAAGCTTCCCGTGGATTCCCATGAATTTCCCATGAATTTCTCATGGGTTGTGCATGAGAATTGTGGATTGAGGGGCCGAGACAGTTTCCATAACGCTTAATGGGAAATCAATCATAAGAAGTCTAGAAGAGCTGATTATATTTGCCATTTCCGTAGGCCATTCGGAAATATGTTTGAGAGATTTTTTTCTTTCGTTCTTCAAAGTAGTCGAAGCTATCGGTTATTTCTATAAATAAATAATCAAAAAGAGGCACACAAAATTGTTCTTATTATGGCAGTCTAAAGAAACTATGCAAAAAGCGATCGAGAATTATGTAAGCAGAATAATTGCGTTTATGTAGATTTGTTTGACTTGTCTACGCCCTGAAGCAATGTGTCAAGAGTCATGTTATAAAATTATAGATGGATAGCCCCAGGCAGCTTCCCGGTGGGTATATGCGAAATAAATCATAAGAATTGAATAAGAATATGGGCGAAATTTGGATTTCAAAAAAATTTTCGATATACGAGAGGATTTCAAAGATGAAGGCAATGCTGAAAATCTCAAAAGTGAAATGGACGAAGAGCGTGAAAGCGGAGGGGGGAAGCGATAGGCGAAGGCCGAAGGCAAGGAGGAGCTCAATGCGAAATAGATGATGCAACGCTGGCAAACCTACAATAGTGATCGAGGTTCAGACAAGATGATGCTAGCTATTCCAAGAGAAACTTGGAGTTGACATGGATGGGATGAATCCGAGATTGCTCCAGAGGAAGTCGGATGCGATTCAATCGAATTGCGCACTTAAAAGTGAACTGAATTTGCTATGTAAGAAATGAATCCTCGAATAAATAAGAGATCATTGGACGTGGAACGCACCAAATGAACATTGCAATATCTCAGACGCAATCGGGTGAGATTTAGGTGAAGTGATTCAAGGTTTAAGCAAGAAACATTTGGATGCGGTATAGCTGAAATTGGCGTTGTGATATCTATGGCAGAATTTGATATCTCGCAAATGAAATGAACTCTAAGATACGCAATTGTATGAGATATATAGATGCACATAGGGGGGTCGGTAGCTCAGTGGCACAGCCTTCCCGCGTTAAGCGAAAACACCTGGGTTCGATTAGCGGCTGGTCTCCCCAACGAATCGCCAGAAGGTTGACCACTAGGCGTTTCAGAAATCTGGTCAAAACAGCCATGTGTGGTTCTCAGCTGCATCGATAAAAGGGAATCGATGAAACTACAGCTGTCTTTGTATCGTTGTACTATTGATGCACTTAGCCAATGAGAAATAAGCCGATATATTCTATTAGAAAGCAGAGAGAGTTTCCAGTAAACGTCTGAACCGATGAGGCCGGAAAATAGCATTCTTCTAGCATCATGGGCGATGCGATCACCCATCCGCGATCGGCTACCAACTAAACGGCATCTTCCAACGAATATTTCGCAATACAGCCATAAAGAAACGAAACTAAATGATGAAATATTATGGTTCAAGAACCATCATTTTAGTTTTGTGGTATATTTTGGGTTAAGATAATTAAATTATGTGTGCATTCATTGAATATAATCGAGCGTGATGTTTTGCACTTTATGTTTATGAAATATTTTTTAAACGGAAATAAACAATGAGCTTTTCGGAGAGCATTTTTAAGCGGAACCCGGAACAAAACTAATCTTTCCTCGACTTCAAGCGTTGAAATGAAAGCTACTCGGTGAGATTATCGAAACGAAACAAAACAAATAGAAGAAATTGTACCTTCGATCGCAATACTTCCGATGTATTAGCTTACCAACTTTCTATGGTTCACTTAAAAGTTTCATAGACATACACATACGTGCACACAGACAGATGTGCGCGTGCATTTGCGCGGACAGTTGAGCCACTTATGTATAACACAGCCACGCATACCTATCGTAAATATATCTATATAAACACATCGAGGCACATATGTATACGCAGCCACACATACATGGATATAAGCACAAGCACAAGCGTGTATTCTCCATATGACTTGTACAAGAAAGCAGAATTAATGCGGATTAAACTCAATTCAAAATAAATGGTATAATAATTCGCACTGGGTTTTATGGGATGTTTTCATCGATTCATCCGTCGGAAAAAAATAACCATAATCCAAATTACCCGATTTGGTTTTCCTATAAACGGAATAAGCTAATGATCGGTTATTAATAAAAGGTTTATCATTACCAATTACCCGAAAAATTATCAAAATTTTTCTATAGTTATACAAATTTCTCTATCTAACACTTATCTTAAAGATCGTTAGCTAGATATGATGCAATAATAGTAGGAATGGCTAAAAGAATGAACGAATTGCTTATATTTCGATAAAAGAGAGATAAAACTCTTTGCTATAAACTTATGACTCTATTGCTTTATTTCAATTCTTCGCCGGTAAAGCTCTAAAAAGACAATGAAGAAATTGATGGATTGTTTATTGTAAACCCTCTTGTGAATAAACGATTCTTCTCGTAGATAGAGCTTCAATATTTTTTGCTTCAAGTAATATTAGTGCGCTCGCATTCCAAATGCTCGATAAGCTTTATCGCATACTTTTCATTCATCAATTTAAGTGGTCTATTCAGTAAATGAGAAATTTTTTCATTAATATCAAAACGTTTTTTTTTTCCATATATATTCATTAAATATGAGAGCTGAATGTGAAATAGAATATGTTGTGATGTATCGTCTATCATAAGAAGTTATTCTCGACATTGCGAAAGATATTTCCTCTTCGGGCTCTTTTTTTTTGAAAGCGAATAGGGCATAGGTAAAGCTGGACAAATTGTGAACAAATTCGAGACATATATTCCGCAATGCATTCAATTTATAATGGAGTCTACAAAGAAGCATCACGGGTCATAATTTGTACCTCATATACAATAACGATGCGTCATTCGATTTAATAGATGGAATAATATGCGAAAGTGAGTCGTATATTCTCGTTAGTACTAAGTTTCTTGTTGACGATCATAAAATCGGCATTGGCCATTCTCTGATTGTGCGTATAACCTTTCATATTCCATTATGAGATTTTGATGCATTCGTCAAATGGGCGAGATTTTAGCAGTTGAGATTATCGCAAGAAAAATCTCATATGGTATACCTTCAATTTTTAGCGTAAATGTTTTCTCAAGCTCGATGGAAGTGATGTTCCTAAGTCGGCAGTTGGTATTTATGATAATGGTGTGTTATATGTGAATTTAACTCCTTGATTTAGTGCTGCTAAAAGCGTCACAGAAATTGCATAGTACCGTTGCAATGAGAATCTTGGAATGCTTTCGTTCATTTACTACTAGCCTATTTTATATAGCAGTATTCTTATAGGTTCTGATTATTTCATTTCTAATGAGAGATTATAAGAGAATATCAAAAAATATTTCATCCATATTGCTTTTCTCAAAGTTTACTGCCATCCATACAAACCAACTGAAAAAATAGCCCCTGGGCTAGAAATCTTTGACTTTGAATCAATGGAATATGACACTCTCAAATTTACTCTTCTTCATGAAACTCCGTTTAGCTCTCTCAATACTTCGGTATCAAAAAACAAAAACTATTCTCCCTTGTCCTTCATTTCATGACGGTCGAGATGAACATCAGTTCTAGCTAGCCAGAAAAATATTGCAACACAAACAACGCTTTCCAAAAAAATCTCCAGCTTTATATCGCTCTAATCTGTAATATGTTATGTGGCAATATCGTTAATGCTCTCATTTGCTCAGTTTCTAAACTTTAGCTGAGTTGTTTCGTTCTACACGCCATTACTGCATTTGCGTATGGCGAAATGAATTTTCGATTGAATTGTAGCTTAAAGTATATAGTTCTATTTGTTGCTATTTATGCTCATGTATTTTTCGGGTATTTCCCTCATTTTAGGATAATCGGAGCGAAATAGAATAAAAAATGGAAGAGTATTCGAGAAAGAAAATCTCCAATAATTTCAGAGAAGAAGAAAATAAGCAACGTTTGAATTCTATTTGCCCTTGCAAGTTTCTTATGTTAAGCTATTTTCAAAGATTTAGATTTTTTTGCCTATCCAAATTATTTCGGTTGCATATTTCTTCCACTGGGGATTTTCAAGCTATTAATATTATTGTTATTATTATT
>JAARMF010002710.1:0-12294 GCA_022844705.1 Toxascaris leonina
AATGTTTGTGACAATAATTTAGCCGAATATGATATGACTTATGGACTATTCAGGTAAGGTAAACGAATAGAGTGGCAACTTTTCTTCACAAATTGTTGTTGCCTTAAAGGTTTCAACTAGGCAGCGTTCGTTTGATAGGTGATGCTAAAGTGATTGACTTTCATTTGAGAGTTTTTAGCTCCATCAGCTTTAGCTACATTCAACAAAAAAAAAACTCAGCTTTACGAGTGAACTTTTCATTTTTCCCCTATATTTTGGTTACCTGTTTGTCTTCGGTAACTTCAATACCTGTAAATCACTAAACCTATCGCAATAAATTATGATGACTGTAATCTATGCATATAAGATGACGTCATATGTCCAACTTCGTTGCACCCGAGCTATTACAGTTAGAAAGCGCTATAAATTTTCTTGCAAAACAAGTGCATGTTACCTGTCGGATACAAAAAGACAGGTGATTTTCGATCATCTAATGACTAATCGATTCCCACCGAAAGTGCATTTTAGCCACTTTTTCATTAATTCTATATGTTTATGCAATCGGCTACCTTGTTGGATTGCAGCGCTAAAACATCTCCCTTACCGCTGTCCGTGGTGTGCTTTCCCAAATTTTTCCGATGAGAGAGAAAATGACTTCAATATAGATTTCAAAGTTTTCTCGAAGTATTTCCGGCAAAAATGCACACCAATGAAATCTCTTTCGGCAGTTCAAATCAACACCATTCGAGTCAAATATTTTCGCATTAGTTCTCTTCTTTTTTTTATCGCTAGCGATTAAGAAAGGCATCCCGTTTTACTTCCGCTCACTTTTTCGGCTAACGCTACGCCCCTGTCATATGAATTTGCTTAAGATGTATTCTTGTATAGCACAGTATAGCACAGTATAGCACAGTATAACACAGTATAGCACGGGTACAATAGAGCATAGTGCAATATAGCACAGTAGAATATGGAATGGCATAGTATAGTACAGTATAGTACGGTATAGCAGGGCAGAGTATAGCATAGTACAGTATAGTATAGCACGATACAGTATAGTATAACATAGGATAATATAGCACAATGGAGAATATCAAAGTGCGGTGTGGTGTAGTATGATTTGATTAGATGATGTTGATATATTTGATGAAATAAGAGTAAATAATTTAGTTATTAATTAAAGGCAATTTATTAGTTCTTAAATTAAGACTTAAGTTAAGTTAATTTAAGTGAATTTAAATCATTTCGAGTTAATTTTAGTAAATTTATTCGATTTTCAAAGAGTTCATCGGAAATAGACGACCGATTTATTTTTTCGATAGTATATCTCAGGAGATGATTTCCATGGGTTACGCCTTTGATTGGATGCCGCATATGATATCATTTGTGAATATAGAAATGAAACTAATAGTAAAAGAGGATAGTCAGAAAACAAAATATTAGAAGAAGAGGGATCCTGACGTTGAGTTTCTTTAATATTGAAGTTGAAGCTGAGTTGTCTTTATTATGCTTCCACCCATTCAAGTAGAGTGATTTTTTCTAGGCTTTATCGAACGTCCTGACTTGACTACTCGAGCTTCAGCGGGAATCTTCCTCCTCTTCCGGCTTTCTTTCGCCTCTACCACTGCAGATGCTTACTGGTGTGGAGAATAAGAAAGTGATGAAAATGTGTAGATGACCGTGATGACCATTATGACCATTATCGATGACACTAGATAACCACTATCAGTTGGATATCACTCCACTATTCCCTCTTTCCTTCACAAATTCCCTCGGGATCAGCGTATGTGCAATGTCTGCTCCATCTTAGTGGATCAAGGCCGTCTTCCTGGGAAGGGAAGAGGATAAGAGGAGACTCTTTTGCCATATTGTGCTTATCTTGAGTGGGCATCGCATCTAATGCGAACAGATAAGTGTTTCGGTCGAAGTACCGTTCATTCTAATACCGAAGACTAGAGCTGTCATTTGCCAGAGGCTATTGCTGATCTTTTTTCACTCATTTATCGATATAGTTTTAATCTCAACTCAGGTACGAATCACCTTTGTAATTACCTCAAATCACCTTTGTAATTTCGTCAAATCACCTTTGTAATTACCTCAACCTTACCATTTCCAATATTTCATCTCTTATAGAGCAGTGAACTTTCAGATGGTGAGGTACGTATATCAAAAAATGACGTTACACTTTCGATTCTAAAACCACCAGTTGTTATTGGAGAATTGGCATTGTTATATAATTGTGAAAGGTGATGTTTTTTTTATGAATTTTAAGTGATTTTTAATTAAATTAAATTAAAAACTTAACGTTTTTAACACTCTCTTTTATATTCTAATTTTAATGATCTGACCTTCTAACACCAAAAGGTTACATACCATATATGATGGTTTACTTTTGCATTGCTAAGCAATAAATCAAAAAAAAAAGGAGTTTAGTGACTGAACTGCTATTGATATGACATGTCTATATTATGAGCACTTAAAGTAGTGAGTAAAATATTTGGAAAAATTGGCCATTTAGTGAGAAAAAAACTTAATTTCTATGAAGTTGTTGAATAAAATTTTTTTGCAATTATTTAAGGTTTTGAGTTGAATATTACGAGAAGTCACCTTTTTTATCTATGAAAGATCACATGATACCATAGTTTCGTTCGATGCTATAAGGAAGGATATTTAAACCTTCTAAGAGATAGTGCAGTTTCAGGCTGATCTTGAGAGAACTAGATATTGGAAGGGGTATTTTTTGTGTGGTCGGCACACTCTCATCCAACCCTCCATTAAAGGAAATAAAATAGTGGCGAAAGGGGGGATGGTGATGGTGGGAGGGGGAAGGGGGGGAATAGCTGTGACTCCAGCACAACCTCATCACCATAGGAAAGGGCTTTTTCCAAAACAGGATCTTCTTCTTCTTACGATTCTAACGAATGCAAGAGGAATTCGAGCTATTAGCCTTATAATTACTGATTTCTGATAAAATTTGCTTGTGCTGAACATATAGGACCAATATAGCCTGAGGCGTTTTTTTACTAGACTCCGAGATGATTTGACATCAATACGAAAACACAGAGAACTTGAAATACTGTTTTATGCAAAGCTTATGAGTGGGTTATCGATGAGATTTTCAGGACTGCATCAGTTCAAGCAATAACCGACGTAACGTTATGGGTATTGGAACGTTCAATCTACAAAGCAATAACAACAAGGATAGGAATGGAAAGGCATTCAGAGATGATGGCTTTCTTACATAAGGTACTAACGCTCTCACTTGAAGCTATCTCGCCTAGGGCTATTTGCACCCTCTCATCTAAGGCTTATAGCAAGCTCCTAGCTAAAGTTGCTAAGAACTTTCTTTTTGAAAGCTTTCACTGTTACTATGGTCAAAGGGCATACCAAGGGGAATAAAATCGATTAAAAATCGATTTAAAAAAATCCGAATAAAATAATATTGATAATGTAAAGAATTCAAGAGAACCTTATTTTATCGATCAATAACTGAAGGACCGTTTGTATGAGTAGAAATGGATTTGATTAGGTTCGGTTCAATCCCTCCTTGTGGAGCATCATTTCTTTTTCGTTGACTTCTTCAGCTAAAAGGCTTCTGAATCGTGAACTGAATGGGTCTTAAAAGACCTTATTATAGGATTGCTTTCGAGGAGTATATCAAGTGTGATATGCGATTATTGCAGGTTTCACTGCTAAAATCTCTTGATGAAGATAGGATCTCAAAAGTGGCTGATGCACTCGATCAAGATTATTATGGCGGTGGCAGCTATATTGTTCGTGAAGGGGAACGGGTATGGCGCTTGAATACTTTGTAAATACCTATAACACAATACTACCTACATATGATCTCTTGTTTTCTTTTTCTCATAGTCGGCGAAAAGGGGTTGAGATGATAGGGAATGAAGGAAAGCTTCTACGAGAGAAAAGCTGTTATCACAGCCTGTTATCAGTTGTTGTCGCAGTCGTCGAGAATCCGCTTCATTAAATATTAGATGCCACTTTAATCAAATTCTTCATGGCTTCTCTTTATCACTTATTATCAGTTGCTTTCCTTTATCAGTGACTTTCCTTTATCAATGGCTTCTCTGCCTAAGAGAATGCTGATGCATTACCACAGATTAAATTCTTAGTGTTCATGCACTTAATGTTAGGGATATCAAATATAATATCAGATAAAGACGAGATATTTCGATGATGTTTTGTTGGCTATAGTTATATACTTGTTCATGAAAGCGGTAGTTGCATTTCATTGAATTTCTTTATTATAATACCGTATTTCAAAGAATTTAAAGTCCCCGTAGGGGTAATATTTAGGGCGATACGTTCTTTATAATCAATAATGGTCAAGTACGAGTGACACAACGTGTCGATGGTGAAGAAAAATCGAGAGAAATTCGTGTTCTCTCAAAGGGCGATTATTTTGGTGAGAAAGCGCTCCTTGGAGAAGAGGTATCTCTATTGTGAAATATTCAACGTATGACTTCAACATACTGGAGTTGGTAGCTCAGTGGTAGGGCCTTCGCTTGTTAAGCGAAGAGACTCGGGTTCAGTTCCCGGCTGGTCGCCAGAAGGTTGACCACCGGGCGTTGAAAAAATCTCGTCAAAACAGCTATGTGTATTTGTCAGCTGCATGGATAAGGGAATCGATGAAACTACAGCAGTCTTTGTATCTTTGTATGACTTCAACATATTTCACAATTCGTCAAGTTGCAAAAAGTTTTTATTTAGTTAAGGGGAGACACGACTGGGAAAGGGGGGTGGAGGGGGGGGGGGGGGTTGCGTTAACAATGAAAGGGGAAGAGCAATAAAAGACGAATTGGAGGTGAGGAGAGCAATAGACTAGGAAAACGGAAGAAAAAACGCTAAAGAGTGGAGCATCTATCCCTCTATCATCGATTATCCATAGAAATCGCCATAGTTCCTCAGCAGTTTTTCCTCTGAAGAAAAAAAATTTATTAGTTAATACATGTAAACATGTTGTTATTTATTATTCACCTATCATGTGATATTATTTCGCGTCATATTTTAAGATACGAAAGGAAAAGAGAGAGCATTGAAAGAAGAATAAGAGATGGAAGGAGAAAATCTCCTTCCTACATCACAAGAAACCCAACGAAGGAGTAACGGATTCTAGCGCTAATTTAGTGCATCCATTGTTGCATCATGACGAGAAATTATCCAGCTACACACTGTATGAACGGTTGAGACCGTGGCGAGTTTCAAGAGAGGGTGAAAAACCTATCATAAAGAAAGGATTGAGTACGAACTAATACTAGAGAATCCATCCTTTAGGCTGACTCTGAGGAAAACCTTGAAGCAAGTAGGATATCTTTGAACAGATTAATCTCCTTCTACGCATTCATATGGTTCAGGTCTAAAGCTCCACTTTAAAAGCACCTGTAGATTTTTTAAGCGTATATTTTCTGCTAGAATTCTCTTAGTTTCTGCCCAGTCAATTTCATTCGTGGCGTTTTTGGTCTTAACGCTTATTTCCATGGCTCAAATGTCCGTGGCGCTTATGTCCGTCATACTTTCTGATGACGAAATTTGAAGCGCTATGCAAGTTGAGCATTTATTATGATCGTTTCTTGAATAAGTCGTCGTTGTCGATTCACTAAAGAAATGTCAAAATATATTAACGGCGATGCAATTATGAGGTTTTAATGTGCATTCCTTCAATCATTCATTCCCTCCTCTTTTAATTGATATTGGCATTGAGTAAACAAAAATTGCTGTAAAATTTCCTAAGATCGATCACATGCTCGCTTTAAATAGAATTTTCGAGAATATTTCAGCAAATATTGCTTAAGAGTATACTGTATAAGCCTACTGTAGAGGCATACAGTATGCTTTCAAACACACAGGCATACTGTATAAGTCTGCTGTAGAAGCATACAGTATGCTTAGAAATACACAGGGCATGCAGTGGAAGCATACAGTATGACCGCAAACAAGCAAGGCGTACTGTGTAGATATACCGTATAGGCATACAGTGTGCTTTCAAATATACATTGCATACTGTAGAAGCCTACTGTAGAAGCACATTTTTACACTCAACACATTTTTACACGCAACGATTTCAAACACGCAACACATACTGCATGGAAAGTATTCTATGATTTTTTCTTTTTTTGATATTCTATTCTTTCGTATTCTATCAAATTTACTTTCTAGTATTCTTTGCTGTCCTTTGGCCGTTAGCCTTTGACCTTTAGTCTTTAGCCTCTGATCTTTACCCTTCAGTCATTGATAGAGACAATCTTTATTACTCTTAGAATCTATCCTGAAAATCTTCCATAGCTATTTTCATTGCTTTAAGCCACAAAAAAGTCTCTGCTTGACTCATCAATATTACAGAATTCGATAGAATGCGAAACATTGATGAGCCAAGCAGAGATTTTTTTTCTGCGGCTTAAAGTAATGAAAATGAAAATGGAAGATTTTCACGACAGATTCTAAGAGTAATAAGGATTGTCTTTGTCAACGACTGAAAGGCAAAGACCAAAGACTAAAGGCTGAAGTTCAAAGACTGAAGACTAAAGAATAGCCAGCAAAAAATAATAGAAAACAACAAAGAGCTTTGAGTAATGAGTAGCATCAATAATTATACAACTTCGTAAAAGAATATTTGAGTTCTCAAATTCCAGTACTAAATTCAGTCTCAGAAATCACTTAACAAAATTTGAATAGCTATTAGTTTCGCATATTCAAAGCACTATAATAAGGCATCGAATACTACTCATTCCGCATTTAATACAATTAATAGTCGAGAGGTAGTATTTAAGTACGTACAAAGATCAATTCATGCAAACAAGTAGTCGAATTTTTGCTTCATTTCTATGATCCAGCCGAAATGAATGCGAGAACCTGTTCTGTGCCTCTTTTTTCCAAAATGGCAATTGCCGAAGTATTCTTTTTTCGGGAATTGGTTCGTTGATATTGCGATAAACAATTCGAATTCTTTGAAAATATTTCTAAAGTTATCAGCAAAAAAAAATGTTTTTTTCTGGTAATTTTGAAAAAAAAAGTGCTTACAATGTCATTGCGCTCATCAAATAGATCTTTGAAAATATTTTGCAATCGTAATTCATTTTGAACGAATATGGTTACATTTGACAGATAAATAACGACAGTTAGTGGCTAATAGCAGACGATGAATCAACTGAAGAGTTGCAAAGAAATTGCAATAAATATTGAAAAATTTAGAAAAAAAGGAAGAAATGGTTGAGGCAATTATTATGAAGTTGTGTTAAAATTTTGAAATGCGTTCATTAAAATATAACACAATAATTGTGGTGTAATTTTATAGGTACGTACAGCAAGTGTTATAGCAATTGATCCAGGTGTTGAGGTGCTTACTTTGGATCGTGATTCATTCACTAGACTTATTGGACATCTTGATACGTTCAATAGAGATTATATCGATACAACACCACGAAGTACAGTGTATGTTATACAAATATTCATTAATTACTCATAAAATACTTAAACTCTTTTGCAATTTGTTATATTTATTTGTGAGTTGACAAATCGATCTAATATATATTTTTTGAATTATTAAAAAACCTGAAATTTTTCTGAAAAATATTTTAGAAAACAGTATAATATATTTTATAAATATTGGTATTTTTTCATAGTTTATCGAAATTTGTTGTATTTATTGGGTTGATTAATATTATCGCATTTAGAGGTTCTTTTTGAGATTATTCGAGGTTCAAGTGGAAACTTTGAAGCCTACTTTGCTTAGCACTAACAACACGAGTGGATGATGAGCGCTAGTAAATATGACTGAAGGTATGGGTACCAGGAAAGGCAATCAACTGTCTTCTGAACTATACAGGTCATGAGAAAAGAAAGCGTTGATTACCAACAAGGCGTTGGTGATCCTATAAGGGATTGTTGAGACGTTCCATTAGGAGTTTTCTCTAGCAAAAGAGCAAAAGGAACAAAAAAAAATTGCACTTATTTGTGCTGAAAATTAGTTGTTGCAGGTAAATTGCAAAAGGTGCGTCGTATTTTCAAAAAAAAAAAAAAATTTCGATCAATTCGTTAAAGAAAATCGAAATGACAACATCTGCAGCACAAATAAGTGACATGACCTTTGTGATCTGACCTTTCGACGATCCCACTTCATGAACTTCAAGTTTTCCAAAGAATTAACTTCCTAACAAGTGCTAAGAAAATTCGTCGAATAGCGTCAAGTTTTTGTCGTTTCTGCAGTCAGGTCTTAGGTATCACCAGTTTTAATGAGAACAAGTTGGCACTGAATTTTACCTAGAAAGCAACAAGTCACTAAATTATCCTCAAGAATTGAAAGGCGACATGCGACTATACAATATATTAGTTCAGGGATTAATTGAAACCTGAATGAAATATTTATTATGTGTCGAATAAGTATATAGAATCGTCCTACTCTAGTAAGAAGACGGGAAGTGGGAAGGGAAGAAGGATGAAGAACAACAACTCATGACTACTCTCACCAACAACAGGAAGGCTTCTAAAATGAAACGAGAAAAAAATGCCTCAGAAACTAAATGACGTCATAAATGAATGACGTCATCAATGACGTCATAATTTCATGAAATATTTATAATACCTAATTATGCATCATAATATTATAGTACACGTTCCGAATCGCATGCATCCAGTAAACTCTCAAAAGATGGTATGGAGAATGAATTCGATGATATACATCTTGATCAATTAAAACGTTTAGTGACACTTGGTATTGGTGGATTTGGACGTGTCGATTTGGTGAGTGTTGTGTAATTGTTTGTGAAGTGGAAACTTGAAGTGCTCTTTTCTGGATTGAGGGTATATCCATTCAACATGGAGAGAAAGAGTTTAATTCTTTTTTTCTCGTTTTTTTTTCTCGTTCTTTTCCGAAAGAGTTTTTCGTATTTCTTCTCACGTGCTTATTTGCCGATTCGAGATGAAAATATTTTCCTTGCCATATAGATATGATTGGAGTCGAAACGATTGCTGATCTAAATTAGTGATATTATTTGATTTTCTCGAAAATAAAAGCTAATCGATTTTAAAGGTTTGTGTTAATGGTGATGAATCGAGAGCCTATGCGTTAAAAGCTGTTGGTAAGAAGCATGTTGTCGATATGCGACAACAGGAGCATATGTTCGCCGAAAAGAATATCATGATGCAAGCACGATCGCAATTTATTGTTAGGTATTTCAAATCGCAAATCTTCTTTTTTTTCTTTATTTTTTATTTTTTATTTTTTTTTTGTAGAACATAGATTTATCGTAGAATTTTTAAGCACTTATTCAATCCCTCCTCCTAACCCCTTCGCATCTCTCTTTCCCACCTTTTATTCCTCGATTCTCCCATTTCAAGGAGCAAATGTCATCGCTTTGCGAAAATTCTGGGGTTTTTTTGATGGTACAATGAGGTAATTTTCATTCCAGTCATCACTACAATAAGCAATTTTTGGAAGGACTCTTTGGCTCCAATAGCCCGACCCTCACCTTCTCCATCTTCCTCCAACCTGCCCCCCCCCCCTCCCCTCTCCCCTCTCCATCTGAAGCGAGAGCATTATTACCTTTGTAGCTTCTTTCAATGTCTCTTGCGTTCTTGCTTATTTTCCATTAACAGTGGCTATTATTGTGTCACACAATAACAACCTACGAGCAATATTGTAAGCGCTCTCGTATAATTGCAGTTGCCAAAAAACAAATTCCTTTTGTTCAGAAATTCTAAAAGTCAGCATCCGTTGCTTCCACATATTAGTGAAGATCTCTGTCTGCCGTTGTATTCAGACTTGTCTGATGTCTTATTCAGACTTGTCTGATTCAGACTTATTCCAACTGAATATTCATATTATATAGCATTGCTTTCTGCTATTCAATACTTTTTTTATAGAATGTATAAGACATTTCGTGATACGAGATATGTTTATATGCTTCTCGAGGCTTGTCTTGGTGGTGAATTATGGACATTAATGCGATCCCGAAAATATTTCGATGATGAATCAGCACGTTTCTATGCTGCATGTGTTGTTGAGGCTTTTGATTATCTACATCGACGACATATTGCTTATCGTGATTTAAAACCCGAAAATTGTCTCCTTGATAGAAGAGGATATTTGAAATTGGTGAGGCTATTGGAGAGTTCATCTTTTTTTTTCATCATTTTCCTTCAATTCTATCAAAAGTAAAGGAGATGTCTGAAGCAACAACATTAGTAACAAAACTAGTTCGAGGCAATTAAAATCGTTGTGTTTATTTAATGAAATGAAGCTAAAGCAGTGTTGTTACCTGAATTTTACCTGTAATTTACCTGGAATTAAGGTTATAAGAGACTCTTACTAATATAAAAATACTGAAATATAGTAGTTATTTGATGGTATTTTTAAATACGTTTCTAGTAGGACTAGTATATCATTTATTAAATAAACAGCGCAAATCGTTGAAAATGAAGTCATCACCGAAATAACGATTAACACGTCAATCAGAATAGTGAGTATATGATCACAAGCTGTATCATTCGGTTAATCCCCACCTACAAAGGTACAAAGGTACAAATGCAGCTGTTGTTTCATCGACTTCTGGAACGCCTGGTGGTCAGCCCTCTAGCGATCCGTTGGGGAGTCAGACGGGAATCGAACCCGGGCCTCTTCGCTTAATAGGAGAAAGCTGTACCGCTGAGCTACTGCTGCCCCAACCCGACCTAGCCTCTGTTTTTTTCGCCGATCTTGTTTACTAGTCTCGAACTTCATCAACTTTCAACTCTAGGAGCAGTTTAATGTTAAATTGATCTTTTCTCTTATGGATTTCAACTTTTGGATCTTCGCAGAGAATTCAATATTTATATAAAATTGAACTTTGTAAAATGCTTATAGAATATCGATTGAAAATATCGATTTTTTTCTGATAGTGTATATGCGCTTGTTGGAGGATTATTTATTGTTTGTTCCAGGTCGATTTGGGATTTGCAAAGAAACTCGAAAAGGGGAAAAAAACTTGGACTTTTTGTGGGACACCAGAATATGTTGCGCCTGAGATTATCCTCAATAAAGGTCACGATATCGCCGTTGACTATTGGGCTCTTGGTATATATGTATGCGAGTTGGTCCTTGGCAGACCGCCTTTTCAGGTTCGTATTTTTGAAAGACATAGCACAGAACATGCTTCTTTCGTCATGTTCAAAGCTTCAATCTTCTTGATAGGCATTACGAGTCGGAACACCAGGCACACAAAAATGCAGCTATAGTTTTGCCTTAGCTGACTAATCTATACATTTGTTTCGTAAGTTGTCCAATTTTCGCGACGAATTTTAACGGAAATATTGTGATTAGAAGGCAGTTTCTGTATCGCTCATCAACTTCATACCTGCAAATCGCATATACCTGAGTTTAATTACTGAACTTATGACCTTTGGCTCTAAGATTAGGGACTGTATTTGATTTCAATACCTACCCATACCTAGCATTAAACGTCTACAAGCCAAAGAAAACGTCATGAATTAAAAGCAAAGATCTCAATACTCCTTAAAAGTAGATAGCAATACTACATCAGAAGATATAGTGATATTTGCGAAGAAAATCGCTCGTGTGTTGAATTGTCGAATGATCGCGAAGTGTAAAATAGTCGCAAATGTCAATTGCGGTGCAAATGCCGATCGGGGCGCAAATGTCCGGATTGCTATTAGATTTTTGTTTGCTCATTTATTTTGAATATTTTCATAGATCTCTTTTACATTATTCGAATGCCAACTGGGAAAATTCACTTAATTTCCTATGAAATTCGCCTCTCATGTATCCATCAAATATCAGCAATCCATAACCTCAACAGAAATCTCTCACTATTTAAATTCGATGCCTCAAAGACAACTAGGCATTCAATAGCTTTAGCCTATCATCTCCTAGCTTATAAAGTCCTTCCTGGTGGCTGTAACTGCATATATTTTGTTATTATTTTGTCATATTTTTATATCAATTATCATCAATTTCTTGATTTCCAGGCATCCGATCCGATGAGGACCTATACGCTTATTCTAAAAGGTATTCGAGGTCTTGATATTCCAAATAAACGTGTTAGCAAAGCAGCTGCATCACTCGTCAAAAAATTATGCAAAGATAATCCTAGTGAACGTATCGGATCAGGAAGTGGAGGTATCGCCGATATACGTAAACATAAGTAAGTTCGTTGAACGCATTCGGATCGATTCGACTAAACACTGATATTGATATGGATTGGAAAGAAATGATAGATTATCAATTTCAAGATTGAGGAGAGAGGGGGGGGGAGATGAGAGGGTGGAGGACCAAACATATTGTGAAGTAGGGGGGGGGGGGGGGGG
>JAARMF010002713.1:8284-25153 GCA_022844705.1 Toxascaris leonina
TGGAAATTCTTGGCGCTTCACCAAGTGGAGAAGTAATACCACATTAATGATGCGTGTACAGCCAGGTCGAGGACGGTGACCGTCGGAAGAGAAATTTTGCTAAGAAATTGGTGCTGTTGTTGTAAAGATTTTGAAAGGATTGCTGCCTGGGTATCCCATAATAATTACAAGAAAATTCACTGACCCCGCTCCATGGCCAATCCATAAGGAATTGGAGGAATCACAAGAACTGGGGAGTTAAGCAAGCGCAAAAGATTATGCAGAATGAGGAGGGCACAACCCCAAGGAATAGTGTGAGGCAGGGCTCCGTAGTATGTTGCATATTATAAAGAGCACAGTCACTGTTAAAGCACACACCTGACAGAGCACGGCTATGAATAAGGCAGTATATGCCTATAATATAATATATTTACAAACTTTTACTCACCTGATTTAACATAGGGTGTGGTCTGTGACATCTCTTGAGTAAAACACCAATCTTTGAACAGAAACACGATCCCCTTCAAGTAGCATTGTCGTTCCTTGATACCGTTGATTATCGTTGACCTGAGACCTGATAGCACACGCGTACTATGGTTTGCCTGTGGTTTTATGTGCGTATTTGAGCCACATACCCTCGCATTAGTGCAGACAGATGCTTGTGATGGTGGGGACATGTATTTCCGGTGTGACACATTCATGATGCATGCACGGGCACGCGAGTGAAGCGAACGGTGAGTATCGTATCCATAATTACAGAGTTGAATGCGAGCTAAGGTACGACGAAGTTGATTCCGTTAAGCCCAATTTGCTTGGGGCAGAAAATATCTCTACAGTTTTTGGTATTGTTAAGTATCTGGGCTTATTTTCTTTAAAGTCATTTCCATTAGTAACGGTCTGTCAATGGTCCTATAACATATGGGAATTTTCTCGTAGTATGAATCAGTAAATTTTGCTGGTTTTGAAGCAGTGTCGAACAGTCCCGATATGTTGAAACCAAGGAGCGAAAACAATCATAAACTTTGGAATGGGAACGAAAAAAAAATCGGAAACTGGAAAGAAGTTTGCCAGAAATGCGTGAAAGCGGAAGATTTTCGGTGCGTTTTGTGTCTGCTGTTGTCCGAGAGTCCAGTGTAGCGACAATCCGTAGGTCAATGGAAATAAAACCTCTTTGACATTAGGGGTCGAAAATCCGAAAAAAAAATTCTTACGAGAAAGTTTTAGAAGCGAGCGAAGACGGAAAAATTATTCCGTTTAAGACTGTTGACTACCAGCGTGGAAGAATTGTTCCAAGTGGTAAAAATTCTCCGGAGTACAACAAATGACTGCTTAAGGTTACATCTGCGTTTTTTGTTGGGGTAGGTGATCGTGTGATTGAAGCAGTGAACAGGTGCCGCCGCCTTCGAGTGTCACCTCAAAGGACAACGTTCCCTGTCTTTAGCCGTTTTACGGCAAATTCAGTTCTGTTTGAAAACGTTATAAGTAACGTTATATGCAGTATTTCGCTGGACGTTCAAGTGACCTTCCTTATTATACTTCGGATTTCGTTTTTTCCCTCACAACCTGGCGAAATTTTTGGTTGAATTACTTCAAATGGGATATTTCAACGTTGAATCGCTGTGCTAAGATACGATGAGCGATAATTGGGCATAAGCATGCTTAAGATTGGACGATCACGACTGAGGGGAGTTGCGTCGAATGACTGGAAAATGGAGCGGTGGGGACTGCGCGGTAAGGGGAGGACAGCAATAACGATTACTTCCTAGTTTGTTTCGACCCTGTGGCAAGTTATTGATGTTATATGAAGCCAAGCATAAACGAGAAGGTACTGGAACGTTCTTGAAGGAAAACGAAGAGTTGGCGCGCTTTAAAGAAATCAAGGAATTAAAAATTATGGAAACAAGTGCACTAACGTAATTGCCTGGACCCCTACCGAACGGACAAAAGCCCTTCCTCCCATTCCTTGTGACATATGCCGTAATACGAGAAATAATGGAACCAATAACTCTAACCGAGTATTGCTTGCAAGTTCTCACAGAATCAGTTTAAGGGTTCGTTAATAAATTGCTAGGTCGCTGTTTCAGTGAGTGTATTCAGGTAGCGCTTCGTCTGGTGCAGTGCGCTGACATAGACGACTTTGTTCGCAAATATCGCATCGAATGCCCAGCTGCGCTGGAACGCATTCGTGAGGATAGACCAATAACGGTGAAAGACGATAAGGGAAATACATTGAAGTGTATAGCTGAGATCGTCGAGATGTTTATTACGTTTCTGGATCAGCTGAAGCTGAATGTGCGTGCCGTTGATGAACTCTTCCCCACATTGGTTGAGCTGAATGCTTCGATCTCAGCGATGAGCTCACTCCCAGACAACTTCGACTCTAAACTTAAAGTGAAAGCATGGTGAGTTGATTGTTGTTGTGAATTTTGCAGGTAGCCACGATTTTTGCATGTGCACAATTTGTTGCGTCAGTTGGGCTTTCAGAAAGTGAAGTATCTTCCCCACGATGAAGTGGAAATTGCAGAAAGTCAGCAACTAGGTGTACCAGAACCGCAGTTAACAACAGCTCGATCGCCTTAGCGGAGCTTTTCTTTCACACCGTTCACTGAAGTCAGCGATTGGTGCGAAGCATCCGGAATCGTCGTTCCACGCACTGTATTTTGAAATTGAGCACGATACATTTAGCCAGTTCTGCGCCTTCTATCCTGGAAAGTGAGGACCATCGCGGACCCTCGGGAGAATACGAAAAGTTGTGCTAATGGGAGAAGCATGTTACTTGAAGTAAGGTGAATCAGTGATGGTGTGCCGAGATGAGTTCGGAAGTGGTGAGATAATAACGGCGATTCACCATTAACGACAGTTGTCGATTTCGCATTGCAAACATGGATGATGGAATCAGCACTTTCATCGTTGGACTGATTTAAGATCATTAATAAGAACCACTAGGAAGTCGCTACTTACCGCCCTATATTGTTGTGTAATTCGTAGTTTTGGAGCAGATTTCATGTTCTTATGGAAATGGCATAGGAGAATCCTTGACTTCCCGTAATGACATTGCTTAGAACATTTAATAAACGAAGAAATAGGTTGAAGGAGAATCGGGTTTGACGATCTGCTGGAATATTTGCCTGTGAGTTTTGGACTCATTGGAAGCATACTTGTAAAGGGTTTGTGCCAGGTTTATTAGAATGCAAATGAGTGGCATTATTGTTGAAGTAAAATATACAAAGTGATGTAGACAATATCACCGATATCGACACAAGAATAATGAACAATTACACATATAAAATAAAGCTTTCCCTTCTCGAATTTTAAAGCCATCGTTTCGTACAGCGAATTTCGACTAAAAGCTGCTCTCGAGCGACTGTGTTATCGTCTCATAAAACATTCAGAAGCAGATTTAAGTGAATCTCACTGGCACATTTTCTGAGCTCTGTTTTGGAATGAGAACCACACCATTCTGAATGAAAAAGCCCTACCACGAATTTGTTGAAAATGCGATCGCAGTAGTCAGGGTACCACAGGAAGTACGCATATTTATGCAACGAGACTAAAGGGCAATCGTGCCAGGGATATTGTGCGTAATTCTAACGCTCGAAAAAGTCTATCTCACAACTTAAACGATTAGCCTAATTGTTAGCGCGAAGGGAGACTTGTAATGTGTTTTTTACTATGTCATCTGCTAGTCTCAGTAGTGAAAGAGGATGGATGAAGCAACTGTTACATGATTTTAAAGCCTAGAACCACCGCCTTCCTCATAAAACTTGCCTCTCAGGCTATTCCTTCATGTTGGAGGCCTTAACTTGACCCTCACTTCCCATCCCAGAACTGCTGCAACAATCTTTTAGACAGACGCCATTGCGTCAGTGGTATTTCAGGCACGATCGTCTGAAGGGAATGTCGGCGAGCGCAGAGATCAGCGATGAAGAGGCACGGCAGATGATATTCGAATTAGAAACTGCGTACAATTCTTTCACCAGATTCCTTCATAATTCCTGAATATTTTATTTTATCTTTGAATAGATGACGATGGGGGCGAGATTGCGATAGTCCTATCAACGCTACTGTTAGCACCGTTAAGCGAATAGGGGAAGGGAAAAATACCTCAAAAGATACCAGTGAGCGGAGCGACTCACTCTCGTAATGATTACGTAGCGCCGAACACTGTAAAGATTGGTGTTTAAGTGGAATGTCAGAAACTGCACTGCATCGTGGGAGAAATGCGAGTCATCTCCCTCGGAAATTGTGCCTCTCAGTTCCGATGTTGCTACTACGTCTTTTAAAGCAAATTTCTCTTCATCAGTTGCATTTGTTACAACACATTCGACGTCACTGAAATATTACAACACAGCAGGCATTCGGAACAGCGTTCGGGCTTTCGTGCCAACCCTCACCTCTACTTCCAATTTGCCTGCACCCAAGTCATCATGTGTCGCAATTTTCTGCGCCTTGGAAAGCGGCTATCTCTGTTTAGTAATTAATTGTAGCGGTGATTTATATTGCATATATCTTTAGGCATTCACCAAGCTCACTGTTTTGCAACGCGTAGGCAATACAAGGACGTTTCACGTAAGGCTGCGTTTTATCTCTCCCATCACATCGACGCCTAACGAAATCCGTCATTTGCCATCTGCACAACTTTCGGCAAACTACTCTGATAATTCCTCTGTAACGTAAACCACGGCGTCACGAAGAAAAACATATTGCAGCACAGGCAAACGGCTATCTCGCGTTTTCAAAAAGCGTCCAGAGAAAGTGATGTGAACCATTATTTATAGCCGCAGAATAGCGTATTTGTGATGGCGTTTTACACGCGATACAATTACTCGACCATCGAACGAAAGTGATGCAAATACCCACGGATCATTACCCGCCCATGCACAAGCATATACCGAGTCCTCATGCTCTTCCACCTTTTCCAACCTCTCGTCGTTCAGCCTGAAGTGTTGTAACAATTAAGTTCTTCCGTTGAGAAGCGTTTGAAAGTGAATTACTAAAAGGTGGTATCTCCACTGCTCCAGTTGTCCCACCGCATGCAGAACTACAAGTGACTCATGGTTATCAAACTTCTAAAGCCCTCAAACCATATGGGATATGTGAGTGAGCTGCCCTCAAGCATTCAAATGAATTAGTGATAACGATGCACGAAATGGTTTTACTCGCTTCTTTGGTATGTTTCTCCATTTTGCCTCGTAAAGATGCTTTATGTGGTAAGTGCTGTTGCGTTCTGCGATTTACTTCCTTTGATGGATGTTTAATGATGAATTTTATGCCTTTCCGATAAACCATTTGTGCTCCATTTTGTCGCTTGAAGATGGCCGAGTAGGAAGATAAAGATTTTATTCCCGCAACAAGTGGGTTGCAAACTTCTCCACACACTAATCTTCGTCCTTTACTCGTCTTGGCCGGACACAGTATTACTGCTTCCCCCCCCCCCCCCCCCGCAAGAAGTATATCTTTCGTCTCGGGCTCATTTCCAATAAATGCAGAAGAAAGACTGACACCTTCAGATTCGATGGATGGAAGCATCGGTCGAACGTTTGGATCATTGTGTATACCGCTGCCTCAGACAAAGTAAGATACCCGGAAGGGAAATAATTAGAAAGTGTACATGGAGATAAAGAAGTCAACACGCCAACGGTTGTAGGAAAAAAAAGAAGCGAATAAGCTCGCCAGTATGTGTCAGTGACTTTCAACGGGTGAGGTGGATCACTGACCCAATGTAACATGCATTCTGACAGAAGGTTTTTGTGCACGATCAAAAATTCGAGAACACAAAATCTCCACCGATTACATAGGTGCGAAATGCTGTTTCTACATCTTTGACAAATAGTATCTGGAAGTGTGCTGTTTCTTGAATAATTTCGAATGGCGCTAGAAAACAGGACACGACTTGACCAGATGTCGCATTCCTTCTCCTAAGCACTCAAGGAAAACTAGCCTCTGCGTTATCGAGTCGTTCGTGATGGTATCTTCGTTTGCAACGTCTGCGGCTTGAAGTGCATCTGAGCTCAATGACATCACGCTGTTCAGGAAGAGTCGTGCGTCACTTCCACTCGACAGAATAAGCTGGTCGTGGATCGGATTAAAGCGCACGCACCAAACCCTTCAATTTCACAAGCCGGCTGATTGGAATGACAATGACAAACTGTATTCCACTCCATCAAAGTTTTGTTGCTACAAATTCGCAGAATCGTACACGATACAGTTAGGGGAACGGAAGTGCAACGAGTCCACAGCCAGTTCGCATCGTGCGCATTTGTGTCATCACTGATATTAGATGCATACTTCTCCTTCCTCCACTCCTGCTAACTCTCATAACACCACACAAAGCTGTCACGGCCAATTGCAAGGAGTTTGTAGATAGGGAAAACTGTATGTTACGGATAACATTGTCACAGAAACCGCATCATTGTACCGTAGGTGTGAAATCAGCAACACCACCCATTCAAATAAATGCACCACAAACAATAAATTCTACCAATACGCCCAGTAGCTCTAAGAACGGTGATTTTCCAGCCACCTTAGTACTGGTTTCGAAGTACCGTAGATTAAGGATCTCAAACAAGTATTGGAATTAAGCACTATAAGAACAACATCGATCGATCTTGAGTGAAACTGCAATCTCCAACCTCCGAAATAGCCTCCGAAAGAAATTTTTTCATAGCTAACACTATCAAATACGCCTGTAGAATGCCGCATTTAACCGTAATCACGGCAGCAGTTGAACCATGTGCAAGCAAACGTGCAAAAATCTACTCGACCTCGAACGTGTTATAGAGAGTAATTGCGCAAAACCCTCGAGTTTTCGAACTCACTAGTCGCAACTCGAAGAGAACGATAGTGTAAGGATAAAAAGAGCTGTTACCAATGCGAGTGGTCGTGAAGAGTTTTCAATGGTTCCGTTGTTTTGCGAGTGTCCCACAGCGCAACCCTACAATCGTCGCCGCATGTCGCTATAGTATACTGCATATTTGGGTTGAAATCTATACTCCGCACAGTTGGTGGATTTGCGTCCTTTATTACAAAGGTGTTTCTGAAAAAAAAAAGTGTCATGTGTTTTCCCACATCCATATGTATACCGTTTTAACGCACTGCTAAGATTGACACACTGCAAACTTATTCGATGATGAGTGATAAAGGACCTCAACACAAAAATTGCGCCTTGCTTATGAACCAACACAATACGTCGAATAGAGCAATAAAGCCTCTCTCACAACAGTTGAATAAAGGCAAAATTTTCGATCATATCGACCGCTTCCTTCTATAAATTTGTTGCCTGGAATTAAGCGAGTTTCCGAAGCTAACTGAAATGCAATTGTTGCAATCGAGGAAATATTTAGTAGTGAGGAGCCTACCAAATGCTTCAATGAGCCGAATGTTAGAACTTCCACCTTTTTCATATTTCCACCCCTTTGGAATATTTCTGAAAAGCAATGCTGCCAGGAAGTGGATAATATTTGCAGTTAGATGATATTTTTGTCTCCTAGTGGTCAAGAACTAAGCAAATTGTGCCCAAGAGAGAAAATTCAGATAGTTTGCTTTCTTTTTGGTTTCAGCCCAACGCTACTTCCACGCCGTATTCATTTCAGCTCGTACATCCAACAGAGGCAAATTTTTGCAATTTAGAATTCAAAATGCAAGCAGCTCCCCGCAACTGCCTCCGATGACGTCACCTAAGTTTTCTCATGGGTCTTCCCAACTGCTTTAACCACCGGCAAATAGGAGCATTATCTTCGAAAGAAATAAACCATGAACTATTTCTAGCTGTTGAGAACAACGAAACAAGAGGCACTGATAAATGCAGCTTCCAAACATACGATCCCACATGCTAATTAGAAAGTTCTGTGAATGAATCAATCCCTAACGAAGATCGACTGAGGAAAAATTACAAATGCATTAGTTAACGAGCATTTTCAAGGGCGATAACTCAAGGACCTCAGAGATGAGCTGCAACTCGCAGCAGCGCCATAATGCGAGCAATAAGGCAGCAAACGTCAGCCACCAATTCACGCCACAGCAGCGTGTTTTGTGAACGTCGGTGTCACAGACACAACTGCACCGGTTCACAGCGTCTTCAAAATTCCATAACAAGCTCAACTACTGCTACTAAATATCTCTTCACGTCATAGCTACATCGAGCAATCGCTTTATCAACTGATGCCTAATTCCAAGCTTATCAATATACCTACACGCCGATTGTTCCCATCAATCAGCAAGCATGTTTATTGTGAACCTAAAGTTTGTCATGGAACGACCGCCATCAACTCATCAAATTCTCAAGCAAAAGCCAAGTGCACAACCTGAGTGAAAAGAAACCCAAAGATAAGTTCGTAGACTGTCGAACTACACTGGCAAAAACGTATTTTATTATATGCTCACTGGTCCAACGGCGTTCCCAACAACACATGCTGTCGCCTGTCCTTGCTTGAGATCGAAGGAAAAACATGTCTGCAATTGCTGTTTCTTAACTGGAAGCAGACCTACAGAAAGGCGTTTAATCAGGACGGAGTTTGGTCCGGCACTATAAAGTAAACAAACAGACCTACAAAAGGCAACTAACTCTAGAGAACGCATATCGACTGCCCTGATATCACCATCACAAGCCACTGCCAACAGGTTACCACCGAAATGCGGATTCCATGAGATCGCATTTATATTTCCTTTGGATCCCATCGGCGACGATTCCGTGATCTTAACTTTTTACGTAATTGCTTTATTGACTATGGCGTAAAAACGTCGCCTCGCTGTGCACAAAATTTCCTGAACCAAATCGCCCTAAAGCAGACGGCATTTTCCGCCATTTGTTGAACAAGCACACCACTTCTCTTATTATCTAGATAATGTCCTTCCTCCCTCATATAATACCCAATATTTCTTATAGAAACTGTACCGAATAGAGCACCAGATATTACTGGGTCAAAAATGTGAACTTTGGCCACTGTTAAACTATGGTCGCCATCATTACATAGCAACTGTAGTTGATCCGCTGGTGTTGGAAAAGTGCGTTTATAAACCTTCGCTCGAGATAATTTGAAATGTCTGCGGCCCCCCTTCCCATAATATCATTTCTGCGTTAAAATTTATAGCGCGATTACCTAAACGGAATCAGTAACCTTGTGCGGTGCGGAAGAACGGGGCAGTTCATGTTATAAAACTGGAAGTTGTGGTCCCCTTTACCGCGTCCTTGTCGCATTGATGAACAAATTTAAGACATCAAAGACATGCTCGCTTCATCGATAACAAGGAGGTCGGCTTATCCTCCCCTGCTCCTGAAGGCTTGCCTCACTTCTTAAACAGAAATTGAGCACGGTCTTGGAATCATAACGCATTTTTTAAAAAACCAAAGTAAATGTGTCATAAAGAGCTGAAAGCCAACCCACTTTCAAATAGCTGCCAACATCAACGAAATGAACTGTTTTGTCAGTTACAACTGCAGCTCTTTGGCCATCCGGAGTGAACTCGAATCTGAAATGGAACTAGTGGTGTCCTGCATGAATAGAACTCAGCGGGCTCATTTAAGTGCATCACGCATAGCCAAGAAGAGAGTGTTCACAACAGTAACCGAAGGAAGACCTCCCAGGACCGTAAACTGGGATGATGTCATGGAAGATGGCCGATGCACACATAAAAGTGGCAGCCGTTCAAAAAAATAAAACGATTCGGTAATAGGTCCAAAGAAAACATGGAACATGGAATTTTTTTTCAGTACCATGCGCTAAGACGAAAAGAGAAGGGGGTTCTAAACTGACTCAGGGAGTCGTAAACGCATTGTACGCCTCCCTCGCCACAATCTGATACGCCTCTCTCTTCAGAGGCCTATTGGATTGTGGTGAAGAAGAAATGGAATTCGTTCACTCCTTTCATCTATCACCACAACCGATTTTCAAACAGCGGAAGATACTCTACCGCGAATCCTGTATCGGTGCCAAACATGTCTGCATACAGCGGCGAAGAGGTTCGACGAGTAAGTCGCCGAGATTTAGTCATCGAATCTGATGCATTGCTTCTTGAACGCAACGGCAACAGCATATTAAGACCAACTCTTATTTTGCAATGTTTCTGTGGGTTTGGCATCGTCTTTGAATATATATTCAAAGCCACTCGTTCAGCAGCTCATTAGGCTGTTCGATATCTTTGAAATATTATGTACACTAAACCGAAGTGGTATCGGAGGAATATTGAATTTTGTAATCTCAGAAACACATTTAAGAAACGATGGAAATCCGCATGAGAAATGGCGCAAAAATTGGAGTTCAAGGCATCCTTTCGGTCGGTGCAGGCGTCACTTTTGAAAGAAGTTTTACGCATTTTATAAACTTCAAAAACTGTAGTCTTCAGACAGAAGATATATGTTCTGAAGCACTTCTTAGAAATGGAGAAGTGAGTGGATTAGCTTCAGCCACCAATTAAATGACGACTCCATATTTCCCTTTGGAAACGACGAATCTTTTCACTTACGACGAACACTTTTTAACTTCTGGTGGTGAATGGAATGCTGCGATCGTGGAAAGGGAACCGGCCTCCGCATCGATTTTCCACAGCGTTGCACTTGACTCCAGTTTTCCCGTCCCTACAACATGACAACACAGTACAGACTTGAAACATAATTTTCAACTCAAATACACTTTACTTGACTCAAAATTGGCAAACCTTAAGCATTCCCTGAACCTCAAATTATGCACAGACAGTATCCGGCAACGACGATTTCTTCGCTCAAGACAATAGTGCCAGCCATAGGTAGTGGAACATTGCTAAAAGTAGTCATAACTTAAGGTGAATGCATGACGCAGGCACTCGTAATCTTTCGAAGATATCTGATCGAAGCCGCTACTTGGTTTCACTAATCAACACCTCCTTCCTTAAAGGAAATGATCCCTTTTTCCTCGCCAGCTCTCCCACTCCTGAATTTCCTCCTGGAAACATTCAATGCACAATAGTTCAGTAAAAGAAAACTCACAACATGAATGACATGTGGCGACGAAGTCGGCTTGAAGAGGAGAGCTAGCCAAATGCCATACTTCGCCTGCAGGATGTGCAAACGATCGTTTCGATATCTGCAGCCAATCGTCGTCCACTTCCAGCACACATAACTGCAAGCTGGCGTTCTAAGCAACAAGATATAGCATCCATGGCAAAGCACTTCGACAGGACCAATGGAACTGGAAGTCAAGAATACAAATATTAGGTCCTGAAAAGTGAGCTGGACACCAACAATGGATGATGACGATGTAAATGGTGGCATGATACAGCACAAACATTTTAACGACTAGCTGGAGAATTCTGCGTGGAACGTCAACTGATTTATATTTACATCACATGCGACTCACTTCTCTCATATCGAAATATCCTCGTAAGAGATGCAACTACTTTCTTTAGAAAATAGAAAAAAATGACAAGGAGGCTAACACAACTGTGCTTGCTTTCAGCCAGCTAATGATCCGAAAAAGACAGTGCGACAGCTGGCCATGAATTGCCAACATCTCATCGGCGGGATTACGAACGTTTTCTCCTTCATGCGACTTCCTTGACCCTGTTATTTCTAACCCGTCAGGATTACGTGCGATAAGGATTACGTCAGAGCATTTTATGTGTTAAATGAAGTCTTCCACTTATTAGCAAGAACAGCAACTCATCCCGTTTGCCGAATCTCCGATGACTGGCGACCCGATTAAAGCTGTGAAGTCCAGACGATCCTAATCGAACTTCGATTCCAGAAAGCTCCGAAGTCCGGGACCACTAGAGGGATCCCAGAAAGCTCTGCATCTCAGTTCACCCGGATATAGTTCAGAAAGTCCCAAAGTTTAAAGAGTCTGGGGATGTCGGGAGAGCCTTGAGGCTCGGAGCCTGAGCAAGGAATGCATCGTACCTTTTTGAGCATCAAATAACGCCTCACGACAGCTTCCAATTTCTTGTGCATATTTCAGCTGTGGCCTCATAACAATTTAGTGAAGTGCTCAGTACAATCCCCCTTACACCCACACTGATCTGCTTATTACTATCCTCCTTACCGATCACTCTCGCTTGTCATCCGCCGATTACCTGCACCTAGTCTTCCCGCTCAAGAGCTGACAAAATCTAGGACCAATCAATCCCTCCCACTTCTGCGACAGTTGGTATGAAATTTTCGAAAAACGCATAAATACTTTGAGCTCTGTTCCTGTTCTTCCTGCCACTATTTTTGTTGCTTTATTACCTCCAGAATCGAATGGATCCATTCTTCGTTACTGCACTGTTACAGACCTCAAAGGTGGTGTTACCACCGCAACTGTTTCACACTGATGCAGACAAGTCTCATACAGTTTCATTCAACGTTTTCTGTTGCTACATTGCACTTCTTATTAGTGTCGCACCGACACGCCGTACTGAGAACTGAGTCCGAAATTTGCCGTGTTTGAATAGCTCTCGAAATGTCTTCACCCTTTCATCGAAGTAGTTTGGGAAGCTTTAAACATAACCTTGTATTGCAAAGTTCTCCTCTAAAGTGGTGACGAGAGCATCTTCACTTGCTGTAGATCTCGGAAAAGGCTTCAAAACGTTCCTTTGTGTTCAGTGTTTGGATATCACCTCATCCGCTTCATAAATGTCGAAAAACAGCAGTCATTTACCCTGCTGTTCCATTTCTCACGTTCGAACTCAATATCGAAATGTGATGCGCCTGACATGATGACTCAAATTTCTATTATGCTATTAGCAAAAGGACAGTCTCTTATATACAATAAGTAGTAACAGCTCATATTAGTTCCACAACGTTTCGTTCGTCACACTGTATCATCGGTGGAGAGTGGGATCGTATGTGGTAGATATGAGGTAGTGATGGGGTCGAGGTCGGAGGGAGGAGGAGTGGAGATGAAGGAATTGAAAAGAGAAGAATGGAAGAAGCGCGAGGGAAGTTAACTAAGGGAGCTTAAAGGCTTGTAAGTTTGCTTGTTCCCTTTGATTGTTGCATTCGATACTAAAGGTTCTCACTTACTGGCTCACTTCTGGGAATTCCTTATCAAAAACTGCTTCCTTCCCATTGATCTTACTTTCTTTAATTTCCTGCTGACCTCCTCTTTCATGATCCTCGCCTCTGTGATTACCTCCCCCTCCCTCCCCATCTCTCATTTTCATTTCCGAAATGTTGTGAGAGTGCTTTTTGAGAGCATCTTTCATTGCACACTATTTATTACGTAATACAAGCAATGTGCGTATTGCCCAACTATGTAACCAAGTTCCCATCTCCATCCACAAGATATGCAACATAACCGTTAGGTTTTATAAACGTACACGGGAAAATATAAAAAAATTTACTAGTCCCGTCCATCGCGCACCGCTCCGAACAACTGGGAAATGTTCGACCCGAAAATCAAATGACGGCTGCTAAGAAACTCCTATCGGTCCGGACTCGGTTCAAGAAGCTAAGGTACTGTCCTACTGCTTGCTTTTTCTATCTCTTGCCTATTTCGCCGAGGGGACGTTGCGGTCTAAAGCGATCGGGATGGTGATTAGAAATGACGTATGCTTACAGCATCGAAACTGCAAACAAACTTGGTTATCCTGTTTCAAGGAAAGTGTCCCGACGAGAAATAACGTCCTTTCCTGTTCGGCTGGGACTCCTATTAGACATCTCGTCTGTAGATCAATCCCATACATCAACGATAACGGCTCACCCATCTTCATCGAGAAGCGGCCCGGCCCAGCAAAACTAAAATATAATTCACCTCAAGATAACGCAACCAAGGACACTTGGGATCAAGCTTTTTCGGAGGAATACGAAAAAAGCTACAAATGTATAAAACTGGCAGTAATGAAGTCGAAGGCCCTAAACAATACTTATGAGGCTGTTTCATCGAAGCGCAAACACTTCGAAAGAAAAACCCTACTAGGCAGATATCACATTCACTACAAGAAGTCACTTCCCATTTGATAACCTGGTCGAATACAGAGTGGAGAAACGAATAAGGCGACAAGTTAACGGATTATTTTGAGGACACGTTCGACAATCGAAAACACCGCAGCGCTTATATTCAGCATCAAACACAAACGCTACACCTTCGCAACTAAACAACAAAAGAATGAGACAAGCATCTGACGCTGCGACAAGTGCGCTTTGTTCAATTGCATTCTTGAGGAAAGTGGGAAGGCATACAATGTGGTAACCCCGTCGGTGCCTAGACAACTACGAACCACAACCCTCAGTCCCCCTTCCCATTTCTCCGAATGACCTCAACACTTTTAATACCCTAGTCAACGATCTCACCGACCACTTCACCACCATTGCCNAACAAAAGAATGAGACAAGCATCTGACGCTGCGACAAGTGCGCTTTGTTCAATTGCATTCTTGAGGAAAGTGGGAAGGCATACAATGTGGTAACCCCGTCGGTGCCTAGACAACTACGAACCACAACCCTCAGTCCCCCTTCCCATTTCTCCGAATGACCTCAACACTTTTAATACCCTAGTCAACGATCTCACCGACCACTTCACCACCATTGCCTGCGCACCTTCTGGACCCGCATTTATCCTAGAATTTCCAGTTCCATACGACGTTGCAAAGCAACCGCTACGCGAAGTTCGTAGAGCTGCACATTTCCGTCAACAGTGAAAGTGCGGGAAATTTGAATCTTCAGCACAGTGGCCAAGCTTTGAACGCCGCCCGTATCCTGAAACGAAATATTTTTGGGGCATTGTGCAGGGGGTTCAGCGAAGTGCGCGGAGGGGTGAGGAGGTCTGCCTTTGTTGTGTTTAAGCAGGCTAGAATCCTCAAATCTGTGCTGGTTCGGGTAACATCTAGATCGCTTCAGAAAATACGCGGTTGTTTTCTCTGTGCAGATATAAGCAGCTGCTGATGTTGCTTTCACAACCCCACGGCTGACAGGAGGTGAACGAGTATAAGAGCCCAAGCAATCGACGATTCGGTTGAGGATAAGAAGCACGTGAAGGCTTGTTGAAGCGGCTTCGTAGCGATTTATGAGAGTGCACGAAGATGCGTTGCACAATAGCTTTCAAGAACAGTATCTGGGTCGCAGCAGTGATCGCACTATTACCGAACGGACAACTGCAACATCCATGACCGACGACTGAGGTGCCTGCGGTTATTGCACAGCCTATATGGTATCCTTATGGCCGGTATTCTCGTTTTCAAGGTCATCAGCGCATCACATGGTTCATACGCTTATGGCCTGGGGGTTTCTCGCCTCAAAAGCGCTGTTCTTACTTCCTGCATGAAATTTTAGAGGTGGGTGTTCCCGTTCGGCATAAAACAACTGTGAGGTCAAGTTCTCTGGAACGTTGTACAATATAACCATGAAAGTAGAGCAATGTAATGTCGAACAGTGTCGATCTCAGTTTACGACAGTATGTGTTTGGTTGATGTCGGTCAACTCCACACCATAAGGCGCGATTGGCGTTACCAATCCTTTGTGTGTTCAATCCTCAGTTTTTTCTGATGGGCATAAATCCGAAGACGCACGTCATGCGAGCATTTATCGCGACCTTTCAATTCCTTTTTTCAATGTAACGATGGCGGAGTATGACAAAACAAAGAAATATGAACGTATTTCCTTACTTCTCTCCATAAATGCACACTGTTCTTTTGCTCTCCGAAAGGAATGAAGCTCATGTCAGAATAGTCGCTAGGCTGACGACAAATCCGGCAAATTAATGCTATGAGAGAGCTTGTGCCGGATGCAAATCAACGCTCCTCTAAAGGCAGCTCGTGATTGTCGATTTTTGATCACTCCAACGATGGAAATCTGTTTTTGCAATATGAGATGAGATCATTTGTTCGCACAAGTGACCTAGTAGGATTAAATGAGCAAACTTTATTGTCCAACTCATTCGAGATATTCTACCAGTAAATCTTAAGTTGGTATGTTGAACAAAACTCTTTGAACTTCACTAAATCACTCTGTCTATCTCCAACTTTTTTAGAACTTTGGATTGAGTCTACTTGCAGATGTTTTAAATCGAAGGGTGGAAAACCCGCGCTGTATCAATCAGGAGAGAGATCCGAACTTAGGGATCCAATACGCTTCACCGATCGAATAATAAAATTTGTCTTATTATCCATTTCTTTTGCTTTGTCTGAGAACTACATCATTTAATGTTGTAGGGTATTTTGAAGAAACTGTAGTGAATCTATCATTCAATTGATTCATTCATCCAAAAATATTCATTGTCTATGAAATGCCTCAAATTTCAACTCTTTTTTAGGTGTCGTCGAATTTTTCGACTCGCAGTGGATAACTTCTCATCGACACTCACCTAAAAATTGACAACGAATTTTGATGTGACACTGCATCTAAAAACATGCCATCAGGCAGTCCGATTGTCGAATCACCTTGATCGCGATCTGCGTTACATCGTTTACATGGAAGGTTCTCTCAGTTGCTCTCTTTTATTTTTCGGCACTAAAATCATCTCAGAAAGCTCACACTTATATCCGATCATGCTCTTATGCTGCTTTCAGCTCCACGTGTTCGTGAGCAAATACGCTGTTCCGCCTAAGTACTGTGAATAATTTTCTCCATCTTCATGCGACAACTCCCAATTCAAAGTCAATGCGGATGATGACCTGTATAAAAAGCGCAAAAAACATGCAAAATCATCGCGTTAGGTGCGTGAGAAGAAACAGATTTCGGTAAGCAAATGGTTCTTTGGGTGTATTAGCATTAACTAAGATGTCAGATTATTAAGCACCTCAGCCTCATGCTTACCACCGTTTGCTTATCTACCTAGTTCTTCACTGAGTACTTCAGAATGCAACCAGTCACGCGCGTCTTTTGCTGTTGAATTCTCCATGGTCAACATGAGCGAGTATTGTATATTCACTTGTTCTATTAACTATGAGGCTATGAATTCCGTTCGGCTCGAAGCCAAAGAACAAATATTTAAATTAAGAGAA